>SKCR01017727.1:0-88129 GCA_019454045.1 Zanthoxylum bungeanum
ATCTACAGATGATATGCTGTTCTATATCTCCATGAATCTAGGAACTTTTGCTTGCATTGTATTATTTGGTCTACGTACCAGAACTGATAACATTCGAGATTATGTATGATTATATACAAAAGATCCTCTCTTTAGCTTTATATCCCTTATCTCTAGGAGGTCTCCCAAAGAGAAGAGGAGGTGTGTAGAACATTGAACACAAATGATGGGGAGATAGGAAAACCAATACAAACCTTCCACTACAAATTTTACAGAGCAAGAGATAGAGCAATGTGTTATTTAATTCAATAATTCCTAACCTCAAAGCGATCGATAAAAAATCCAACCCATAGTCTATGAGCAATTATTTGATCCACAGGATCAACTTCAGGCTGCAGTTCTGGTTCCCCAGGTGCAAGATGAGGCCTCAATTTTGCAGCAGGTCCAGAGTATCTCATATCAGTTGCGAAGAGACCTCGTTTTGTATCAATTGTCCATAACCATGCATCAACAAGCTCAGCAAGGACTAGGGACCCCAGTTGGGGTGCAGCTGATACTAACCATGTCCAAATGAAAACGCCAGTTTCCATTGCATCAGGGGTTGAAACATAAGCTGGACACCAACACAGAAGCCGTAGCAGTTGTGAGAAGCCCTCTACATTTGATTTTGAATTGGAATCCTGACACAGGAAAAAAATGTAAAAATAAGAACAAAGCATAGCCTCAGAGAATAATTTTCAATACCAAGAATATAAGAAACGAAGATGAAATATATATATATATATATATATATATATATAGTTACCAGATTAGAAAGAAGCAAGGCAGTTGCCTGAGAACAAGTTTCACGGAACTGTGACTTATCCACTTCCCCGCCTTTTTCTGCAACATTAACACATTGCTGAAGAAGATGCACAAATTTGGAAAGCAGCATCTCATTAAATGAATCATCCTCTGTCTGTGACTGTTGGGAAAATGGTCCAGATATCAGCCTCGAAAAGCCACCACCAAATCCAAAACTACCTGGGGGCGTGATGCCAGATTGAAATCCGCCAATGCTGTTATACAACCTTCTCATGCCAGCAATTTCTCCAGCATGGTTGCACTTAACTGTTGCACTGACAATACCAGTACTGAGCACCTCCAAAGCTTCTGTTGGTTTTAAGATTGCTCCTGATGCTGAAGCTGCCGCAGCTCTGACTGCCGGAATATTTGCTGTCCGTATACCTGGCCAACAATCATTTTTACCCGTACCAATTCGTATTTCAGATAAAAGAGAAACCATATCAGTCGTAGGCTGTGCTCTCTGCCAAGTATTTGCTTTACAGAGCTTATCCTGAGGTATAAATATGGAACCATGAAAAGGGGAAAGAAGTACATCAACAAATCAACTAAACCAAAGAACAAAAGTAGCAGCAATAATGATGATAAAGAAGATGTATAAAGTTAGATAACCAAAGATCATTCAGAGAGAGTTCCAAGTAAATATTTCAACATGGTCTCGTCTAATAAATACCGAGTATGCAAAAGAATAATAAGATTTATATATTGAACAAATGCATATTCAAAGGTTTTCCATTCTAGCAAGAAACTAAACTAAATTCCAGAAGACTTTGGTAAGATGACTGAGAATCAATACAACATCATTCACAACAGAAAGGAGCAATCAAACTGAGGGCTGCAGGGTTGAAAGTGAAATTATATCCTCAATTTCCATGGATTGCAAGCACAAGAAAAACAGAACTCTTTTGTAAAACTTTTGCATTACCAAACTGTTCGACACCTAAATGCAGGACCATTGTCAAAGAAACAGATTATTAGTTGATAGACTGTAGAGATCAGACACATCATGAAGTGTAAACAAACTAAACAAATACTATTCCAAATGACTAATTCTAAGAAAGCAAGAAAATTTGAAATAGTTTGTATATGACTGCAAATGATTAACCTAATCACATATTTGAGAGGGAAGGAAAGAAAGAGGAGTGGTGGGGCAAACTATATCAACTTATACTTGTTTCCTCGCCAAAAACAAAAAGTCATCACCTGCAGCAGGCCCTGGGTGGTGCACGGAGCATATGAAAGCGATGTGATAACCCATTCTCGAACAAGTCGCTGGTACAAAGAACGAACAGTTGCAACCCATGCAGGATCGTTGATAACAGCAGGCGGGGCATCACTATCAAATGAAAATAGTAGGGAATCTAAACAAGATGAATTCCACAAAACCTGTATAATATAGTTCCGTTTGTTTCAATATGCACCAGAGAAATAGAGCATCAACGAAATGAAAATTTATTAGTCAATCAATATGAAGACTATCATCAACATAACTTTACCTGAGGAAACTTTTCTCTAAGCTGAGTTAACAACTTAACGGCAGTATCGCGGAGGTGTTCCTCCCTCTGTGACATACTTTTTATGAGGAAACAGGCATGAGCAAAAAGAGTAGATTCTTTTATCTCAGCTTCCTTGCCTGTTTCTGCTGTCCGTTCTTCCTGTACCGGAATCAAAATGTCAATGATACCCGAAAGCAAGAGAAAGAGAACAGCAACAAACATCTTATTCGAAGGAACAGAAAGAAAGCATTTTAATATCTATACTTCTGCAAATGAGGGCATAACCACATAAGTTCATGCAAACAAGAAACTATGAATTATCAATGTAACATTCTAGAAATCATCAAAAATCGACACTATAACATTCATTCTAATTTTCAGAAGAAAATAAAAAATCACCAAAAGAGAGATCACTGCAAAAAGTCTATAGCTTTCTCGAGCAAACTTAGTCGCAAAAGCACCACCAAAAGTGCAAGCCCCAAGGCATAAGCACAGTACTTTACCTTATAACTATAAGGGAAATTATCATTTTTTTCCACCTCCTAAATAGTATTATATGTTAAACATTTATTCTCGGTGCTTATGCCAAACCGAGAATAAATGTTTAACATATAATACTATTTAGGAGGTGGAAAAATGATAATTTCCCTTATATGAACCCCTTATAAGTATGAATAAATGTCTAACATATAATGCTTATGGCCTCAAAAGTATGAACCTTCTGTATGAGAAAACAGGAAAGCAAAGGGCATCGCTCCAAAAGCTTTGCGTAAAAGATCAAAACATACCAACCATGATACTACAGTTTCAAACGCCCTGAGCACAATTGCATTCAAACACTGGAAGACAGAAGGCATAAGGTTTGGAGTTTTCAAGTATTCAAAAACACAATTGAATGCACTTCTGGAGGCAGTCAAACAAGTGCCTCCATTAAGGATGCCACCATTGCTGCTGAAACGTATAATCTCCAGAAAAGCAACTGCAAGAAGATAGGTCGCCTTCACGCCTGCAACCAAATAAAAATCGACATCTTTACCACTTTAATTGAAATATGCAAATAGCAACGATTGACATGCCTAATGAAAAAAAACACTCTTTGATATCAAAAAATTAATTTCAAGACTAGGTAAATCATGAATTTTTACAATCAGTTCAATACTTCAATTAGCAAGCATTCAGTGCATAGACGATGCGCATTAGTGATACTAAAAACTCCATTAATCCTCGTCGGAAACACTGTCATTGATCTGGTTTGTGTAAACTTAAGCTTTTAACATGTATAGTTTCTCAACATAATATTAAAGTAAGGTTTGAGAAAGAGGTCTAGTGTTTGAGCCCCAAATTTTATTAAAGTAAATTACTATACAGGAGTAACAGGACAAGACAGACCTGGGTTCAGATACCTGTGTGTGTGTTTCTCCGGTGTAACCAATGTGATAAGTCTGTTAGTTAAATGAACTATGCAAGAGATTTGCCTCTTCAAATGGTAATGATGCAATTTAAATTCAACTATGCAGGAGAGAGGATGCATTAGACTTCTTTACTATTGTTGGTCCTTTCCTAAGCTTAAACTTTCGAGACTAGTGGTTTCTCGACAAACCTGAAATCGTGCTCATCGCTGCAACTTCAACTCGTCCTCCTAAAGCAGCAGAAAGTGCCATTCTTTGGGATCCAGCTGCTTTCTCATTCCCACTCCCTCGACGACTGCCAGGATTGTGAAGAGCATTGAGTTCCAACTCATCTTCAAGCCACTTCACAGAGCTGACAACCTGGAAAACACATTACTTATTTGTTTACAAGAAACAAGAGAATAGTATAAAAAATAAAAACCATGAAAACAGGTCAACATGTTAAAACATCAATAAGGATATAGTTTGAAAACATTTCACTGCAATCACTATAGATATTAACCAACTTCAAAAACAAAAATATTCAAGATAACTTGACAAGAACAATTAAGAAGAGAACAAGTATATTAAAAATAAGCTATCCACTTAACTAGACAGCCCAGTCAACTAAGCAACGCCAGGGTGATTAGGCATCCATACCCAAAAGAGCATCAACCAATAACTAAGCATTATCTAGGAATGCAAATAAAGCTGTACTCTTGAACATCAAAAAACCTTTGCAGATTCACACTAGCTAATAATGATAATCCAAGCCTGATAGCGTGGAGGGCAACATTTTATAAACCTAAATCACCAGTGAATCATGGCCTCTCCTAACAGTAGAAGAAAGCACAGAACAGAGGAAGTCCAGGAAGAGAATGTTGTAATAAAAAAAAGAGATATGATTAGAGCATAGTGATTTTGGTACAAGCCTCTAAAAGGAGTAAGGCCCTCCTTTAACAGATTATAGATAACTTCTCCCTTCAAGATTTTAACAGCTTCGTTCGTTCTGCATGTAAAATTTCGAAAGAATGGCTGCTTCAAAAGAATGACAACATTCACTTAGGCATCGTTTGGTGGAGAGTTTGTTAAGCTTATAAGCTAGCGTTTAAATGCTACACCAAACACACAGTTAATGAGATTATTTTTCAGTCCAATACTCTCTACCAAACTCAGCCTTAGATCTCACACTCATGATATCAGCTAAAATGCTGACTAATCTGCTATTCCTACAAATTTGATCAGACTTCTTTCTACCAGAGTTGTATCCTAAAAAGCCTTCACAATCACCAGGTGAATCTTACCAAGTATTTTATGCAAGCAGTGGTTAGTACACCAACATAGTCATTGATTCATGTGGACTACTTTCACTTTCCAACTTCCCACAAGAACAATTAAATGAATAACACAAGCATAGAACATAAAGGATATTTATATGGATGGAAAGTCTAAGATAAAGATGGCTGCAACAGAAAATTTTGAAACTTTTTAAACAAAAGTTTCATTGAAGCAGATTACACTTCTACTTACAAGGGGAGGAGTCCCTTGAGCAATGCACTGAACAGCACATGACCACTGTGTATTCCACATATAAGGTCCAGTTACTGCTTGTAGAGGTAGTGTACCCATGCTTCCAACACTGTTCAATGTAGTGGAAACCGACTTTACTGGCAGTTGAGCTTTCTGTATTGGGGGTGCCAAGCCAAATAGAGCAATATAGAACCATAAGTTGCGAAACAACTTCAACAGTGATGGTTCCACATTTACAGTAGGATCGAAATCAGAGCATATTTCAGCAACAGCAGGAAGTAGAGGCCCCAAAAAATCTGCTCCACTCCTGCAGTGGTTGAGTATCAGATAAGAAATCTCTAACAAATAAGACAATAAGGCCAACAAAACGTGCACGAAGTAAGGTGTGGATTATGGCATCCAGAAGAGTGGATGGATACAAAAATAAATCAAATAGAGCTATCACAGTGATAAAATGTGACTTGCTACCAGCATATAAATAACACATTTCTCATACCTCCCACTTTCAGACTCAGCAGCCAGGCCTACATCCGAGCACAAAGATAGCAAACGGTGTCGATAATCTGAACGCAACTTAGAATTTGCAAGCCCACCAGCAATAAGAAAAAATCCTGCAGGAAGAGTCTAGCAAGTAATTGAAGCAGTTAGCAACAATTGGCTAGGATAAACTGTCAAGTAACTAACAGTATCAAATAAGTTTTACATCTGAGAGGCAAAGCATACCTCAACACGTTCTGTGGTAGCTTCAGCAGCCATTGTTTTGCTTTCAGCAGATCCAACACTTGATAATTTACTCAAGTAACTTCTTGTCATCAGAACAATTGTTTCACGATAAGACTTCTCAAAACCTAAACTTGCCATGCGAGAGACAGCATCTAGAAGCTGTAGTAAATTAAGAGGAGAAAAGATGAGAAACCATGCCACTGTATCTAAATAAGTAACAGTCATGACATTATTGTTTCGATAATCCATATAAAAAAATTGTTACAGTGATGAAAACTAAATAATCAGCAAACACATGATCAGAGGAGAAAGGTTCCATACTCTGAGCCGCAATAAACTAGGAGTTGAAGCATCACCCTCTTCCAGGCTCTCAACAAAAAGTGGCAATATCATGTCTACCACTTCAGACTTGTTAACAGCAACAGTCAAATCAGCTAGCAAGCGTATTACATTAAGCTGCACAGCAGGAACTGCCTGTTTCTCTTTGTCAACCTGAAGTTGTAAATAAGCATAAAATGGTATTTAAATAGGCAATTCAGTTTTCTATCATTCTGGGAAGAATATAATATATTATGAGCTACCAAAATATAGGTTCAAACATCATGAATTGACTAAATAGATAAGAGTACTGAGAGAACACATGGGCCTATGCACTATTAATTATTTTCAGTAGTCATCTCAAACCAAAATTAACAATCAGTAAAATCCAGAAACACACAACATTCTCTACAAGAGTAATTTAAGCAGATGGTAAATCATATAAATAAGCACGCGCGCGCGCGCACACACATGCACGCACATAGGGCTAAAGGAAAACTAACAAGGAGAAAATAAAGTTTATTCCCAAGAGATTATTTATGCAGATAGTAAAAAATAAAATAAACATACCCACATAGGGTTAAAGGAAAACTGACAAGGAAAAAATAAAGTTTATTCTCAAAAGATTGAATAGCCCAAGGGAGAATCAAGTTAATAGTTATGGTAGGGGCAGGATATACTTTTTATACAGTATACAGACACTTGAGAGTCTCTGAGCTCACTGGCAACATAAATGCATAATAAATCTTTATAAACTGTGAGAAAAACGTTTAACCAAAAATGCACAAACGACCTGCTCGTCGTTATCATTTCGTTCGCGAATACTTGTAGCTAATCCCATGATAAATGTGTCCACAGGTGCCCGGTCCTTGGTCCAGCCAGATTCAATTATCTCACAGCTCGTCTTCATGACACTCTCAAACATGGCTCCCTTGCTGCTGCCCCAAGTGTCAGCCTGTTACAATTATATTGTACAAACATAAAACAAAAGCAAAATTGATGATAAGAGATAGACAAACAATAATATTTCTTAAAGTAACCAGGTTTAGCTTTATTATGGTGAAAACTCATAGTACAACCTGTGCACAGGCGGTTAGCACAAGAGGCTTCAGACGAATAAGCAAAACTCGCAGTGGCTGACCTCCCCTAATGACAGCAATCTGTGCTATTCCTGCAAGGAGGGAACTGAAAAGCTCCTCGCAAACTCTCAACTTTCTCCAAACAGAGAGCAAACATGATTCAGCAGCATCAACTAATAATGCAAGAGTCTCCAACACAAATCGTTTTGAGGTTTTCCCATCGGTATCCAGAGATGCAAGACTCTTTATTTTCAACCTTGCCACGGATTGATAAACTGATAGTTTTGCATTTATTCTGGCTTTCAGGAGTGGCCCCTGCTCAGTCCAATCCCGCTTCCTTATCTGGCCACATAACCAATTAACCTTAGCAAAGCTTTTCTTTTATAAAATCAAAATTAAAATTTCTCCTATAAAATACCCACTTAACAAAATTTTACTCTTTTTTGTTCATTACAGTACTTTTAACTTTTTGAAAAAATTTATAAGTCCATATAGTTTCTCTGCTTCTCCTTTATCTTCAAAAAGTTCAACAATTAATATACACCAAGAACTATCTACATACATCCACATAAAACAATTAAGCTAACATTGTCTCAAACAGTCTACTCCTAACTAATGTTTTCTTCAATAAGCTATTCACATACATAGACACTGCACTGTTATTTCTCTACTTATTCAAGTATTGAATTAACTAAATGCACAAAGTATTATCTAATTCTATTAACAATAATCAAACATTTTAATAATTGAAATTTATCTATTCACATTGGTACCTTCAGAAAAGCAGACATGGACTGGAGCTGCCTCTTTGCCATAAACCTAATCTGCTCCAAAAGCTTCAAGTCAATCTGTACTTTATCCAAAACATGTGTAATCAATTTAAACGCAATCTCTTGCTTCTCCAAGCTCTCCACAGACTCTTCCTCAAATGAAGCCACCTGTTGTCTGAATTGTTGCCCATCATTCATATTGAATCCGCCAAATACGCTTCCCCCACCATTCATCGACACACTCGAGCCTGACACATTGCTCGCCCCCTCATTTCCAGGACTCGACTCACTCCCGTTACTTTGACCAGGCTGAAGATGTTTTGCACTCAATGGAGAGCTCTGAGACGAAGAAGTCCCTGAGTTTATAGCTATTTGTTCTCTCGGAGAAGCCGGAATTGGCAATGCTAACTGTTCAAGGAGAAACGTCACCAGTTTATTCGCATCAGAAGGCAAAATTGGAGGGAAATTCTTCGATGAAGCCAACAAAAACGCTATAGTGATTGCCGAATCTTCAGCTCCGTAATTACAAACTGCCGAGAGAATAACCTCACCGGTGAATCCGGCGACCTCGGCCGCGAAATCGGGGCTGACTTCACAGGATTTGGACACATAACCTAAGAATTCCGTAAAGAAAGACGAAATGGAGTCGTTAGTGGCGAACGCCTGCGGCCAGAACGATCGGTTAAACGACGTCGGAATGGCGCGGAGGAACTCGAGAATGACGGATTTGGCGTGGGGATCGGCCGAGTCGCCGCATTTTGAAAGGAACCGAGCGACAGCGAGTATGCCATTGAGATGAGAACGAGAAACTCTCGGGGATCCGGATAACAGCAATTCGGGTTGCGGACACCGGTTGCAAATCCATGCGAGTTTTTCAGCAAATTGCTTTGGATTTTGCGCAATCAGATCGCACAGCTCAATCAATGCCTCCATCAAACCAAAATCAAATGCAGAAGAATAATTTACGAAATTAGGGTTTCTTGATAAATGTCGCTCATTTTTATTTTGAGAAAATAAAAAATTTGATTAAAAAGTTGTTTTTATGTTTTCATTTCTGCTCGAGCTGTCTGTCAATCCAGCACCGTAGAGAAAATTTAACGTAATGTACGGTTATAATGAGAACGAGTTCACTCAGTAGGGGGTTGTGAGTTGTGACTCGTGGCGAATTACGTGAATTGTAGCACAAACAAAAAAACCGGATGGCTCATTAGATTTGATTTAACGATCCAAATTTCAAGAATAAAAAAATTTTTATCATATAAATCTAAACCATTGAATTAAAATCTAACAGTTTAGATTTTATTTCAAATAAATTTCGATACAAAATATACGAAAACCTTGAAACCCCTGGGCCCGCTAAAAACATAAATCAGCTTGGCAGAATAAATTGTGATTAATAAGTAATAATATTGGATCGGGTTAACACGTGTGTTATTTAAATCATGACCAAGCATAGGAAACATTTCAGTCATTTTCTTTTTGAAGTAGCAATCATGACATTGCCTGGGTAACTCGAGAGGAGGGAACTTTTCCACCCAGAAACTGACTCTAAGGTAAGCGGACTTTGTTAGTCTAGAGGTAGATGCATTACATATTCGAGACTTAAATTGAATTGTACAAAAATTTAGTTCTGAAATTGCCTTCTTTCAGAGATTATCCTCCATTAAATCTCTTTATGGTTGTGAATTCTTCCTTGAACAAGGTTGATTACATTCTGTGCATGTGCATCTGATTCTATAATTATGGCTGCTGGATTCAATTGCAATGCTTTGCACATTTAATCCCTAGTAAAATTGCTTCCGCTTTAGTGTACTCATGATCTCCATAATAGTTTTGAGTTTTGAGTTTTGAGTTTTGCAAGGCATATGCCAAAACAGCCTATTACGCCTAGGCCAGCCACCTCTTGCTTCTTGATTGTAGTTGCATCAACATTGATTTTGATTTCATTTACTGCAGTGAAATTCCATTTATATCCATTGGCTGCCTTAAAATCTCAAAGGAGTTGCACAACCTATTAGCTTTGGCCAAAACCTGATTGATATCCTTTTGAACTCCTTGAAACAAGGCTTCATTTCTTGCCCACCGGCATGCCCACATCAAAGCTGTAAAGGTTCGAGAAACCGGTCTGGATCAGGTCATTGAAGGTCCCTCGGTTCCCCTTCTTGATGACGTCTTTGAGTGGTGACATCTGCCAACAACCTTTAATGGTGTTGCATTGAAACAACGCATGGGTTGTAGTCTCTATATATCGTCTATATCTTTGACAACTATTATTTTCAATTGTATTCTGATCTGCTGAAGCACCCGAGCTGTTGAGACGGATGTGAGATCCCTAAGGTCGGATCGGTATTTCGCATAGAGGAAGTGGATCTAACTCGTGGATATCAAACATGGGTATATTTTTTAAATAATTTAATGAAATATTATATTTCATAAAAAGTGTATAGGGAAAAATCGGGGATAAATCGGATTCCGAAAAAACCAAAATGAGAGGAAAAATCGGGTCCTGCGCGTAGCGTACGCTTGCACAAGCTGTGCAAGCATGCGCAGCTACTTACGCTGCAACGCAGCAGCCTCGGGTTTTCAACATTATTATTAAAAAAAAAAAAAAAAAAAAAAAACCTTAAACACCTTTTAAAAACATACAAAATAATTTTAATTTCAACACATGTTATACAACAAATATATATATATTCTAAATATATATATGTATTTCTTTGAATCAAAACACAAAGCAAAATAGAATCCCACAATGAAATGACGTATAAACAATTATAGGTCACCTAAAGATGGTCAAGTGATTTTAGAATGGTTGTCATAGCTCCAAGCTATTATCTGAACTTCCAAACTCTAATTTTATGTTTATGTCCAACATAAACATTTTGACGTAATCACAAGCATATCGTGTTTATACTTCCAAAGCATTCATACACAATTTATTAGCCTAATTTCAACATCAAACTATGTTATTATGTATCCAATACATAATATACCACTATATGTTTTGTTGGGGCGGATGCGGGACCCTTAGGTCGGATCGGTGTCTCGCGCAGCGGAAATTGGTCTAACCCATAGAAATCAAGCATGGGTGTATTTTTAAATAATTTAATAAAATACTATATTCCATTGTGAATGTATAGGAAAAACCGAGACTAAATCGGAGTCTGGAAACTCAAGAAAGAGATAAAATAAAAATAGGCAAGCTACAAGTGTGCAACGTGCACTACGCGCGCATTGTGCGCATGCTTTGTATTTTTTTTAATTTTCTTGTTAAGCCATCAGCTCTCTGGAAACTGAGTGCCGATGCAAATTGGGTTTTTATCCAATTTATTTCTAATCTTTCCTAAATACTTCCAAACACCCAAAATTTAATTTCTGACATCAAAACCAACATCAACACATATTATAGAACAAAATCATATTTTTCAAAATATCAAATATTTTTACAAAAATATAAATTTATTCTAAATACACACATGCGTAAATTTTGAATCCATAACACAAACCAAATTGGAATCTCACAATGAAGTGACTCATGAACAATTTTAGGTCACTCAAAGGTAGTCGAGTGATTCTAGAATGGTAGTCATAGCTCCAAACTTTTATCTAGAGATACAAACTCTAATTTTATGTTCTATGTCCAACATGAACATATTTGACCCAATTACAAGTATATTGTGTTTATGATTTCAAAGCATCCATACACAAATTTATTAGTCTAATTTCAACTTCAAGTTATAGTATGTATCAAATACAAAACATAGTTTATTAGAGAAGATTATTGAAAAATATAGAGGACTTTCAAATCTTATCTAAATACTTCTTTAGGCTAATTTCTCTTATGTTTTGCCTTAATGCTTGCTTGCTTAAAAACTTGCTCAAACTTGCATTTTATAGTGAAGCTTATACAATTTTTAATTAATAAAAATCTTAATCAACTTTTAGGTGGGCTTAATCCATTTTGTCCAAATATACATAATTAAGTGTGAATAATCACATTTGTTTACCACTTTGATTTAATCCAATTAAATCTAGATAAAGTTTAACCAATTGATTAGTTCATTGTTTACCACTTTGATTTAATCCATTTAAATCTAGACAAAGTTAAATCAATTGATTAGTTCATTGTCTTACCACCTTTAATATCCAATTAGATCTAGACAAAGTTTAATAACCAATTTAAATTAGTTCATTGTCTACCACTTTGATTTAATGCAATTAAATCAAGCCAAATACACATATTATTACATATTTTGTAATTACCAAAATATTTCCAATGGTAGAGATAGTTATGAAATTATAACAAAGCTCATGTGTGATTTTGGATTAATCCAATTAATCCAATTGGGTCAAAGTAAATAATAATATTATCTAATAGTACTTAATTTTTTTAATTGATAATTATAATATCAAATATTATTATTATCAAACATCAACGGCTACCCAAGTGTTCAATTAGTACACTTGTATTGTGGGACTCTCTAGTCCATACACGTTCGTCATATAAGCCTAGCTTATATGTACGTAATTTAGCCACATCCGAATTCGCGAAGCACACGAACAACGTTTTTGAACAATACAAGTCGAGGTCATCATAAATCTTTAACAAATTTTTTCTTCGTAGGCTATTCGAGTTGTGCTTAGGAAACATAAATTACACCGTCAAGTTTTCGATGCACACATCTTATAATGTCGACATGTCAATGATTATTTACAACTAATCAGAACACTAATTTTGATATATGCGATCCATCTTAGGTGATCGGCTTTAGCCAAAGTCTTAAGAATCGTGACTAATCATCTGGATACCTTAACCTCTTATGGTACACATACGGGCCGACGAATCCTATCTTGGTACACAATTGATTATCAAGTGTGATAAGTGGTAAATATATCAATATTTACCGCCCCTTTTACTTAATATTTTGTATGGTTTCTTGATTTTTGTGAATATTTTGATGTTTTTGTGTTTTTGTAGATAATTAAGGTTTCAGGACTCACTGAAATCAAATCGGGGCCAAAAACAGTGAAAAACGAAACAAAATGGCAAAATTGGAATTTCGCGTCGCGACACGCTGTAATTATTGAGCTGCCGACACTTGTCATCGCCACATCAGCACGTGCGTCATCGTCACGTCAGCATGACGTCAGCCAATAATTCGGCCTCATGACACGTCATCACTTACGTCATCATGATGTTAGCATAATAATTCACTTTGCCGACACGCATCATTGCTGAAGTCAACGTTGCGACGACGAACGCGCATCAACTTCACATGTCGAGACGCCAAGCCAATCATTTATGCCGACAGCCATGTGTCATCATCACGTCAAACCGCGTACACGCGTCAAAGATCAACGGCGCTTCGAGACACGCAAAGCTTCACGCATCGTGACGCTTAAGGACAAATTTTGCCTATAAATTGAGGCGGAATTCATTTGAAATTTCATACCTTCTTTAGGATTTCCTTAAGAATACTAAGAAGATTGTATCTTATTTGTTTATTTACAGTTTTCTTGTATTTAATTTTATTTTAAGCAATAGATCTTTCTTTATTTTACTTTTCAGTATGAGTAGGTAACTTCCCTCTGCTGGGGTGAAAGGTAAAGCTTTATTATTATAATTTAGATTAATCTCCCTTAGTTTATAATATATAAACGATTTAAAACCTGACTTAATGGGATACCGCCTTTATGGTCGGTTGGACTTAATTAAGTTGATTTTGACCTGACTTAATTGGATACCGCATATATGGTCGGTTGGAATTAATCAAAAATCTGACTTAATCAGGATACCGCCTATATGGTCGGGTTGGTATGTCATCCAATTTATATATTATAATAAGAGAGATTTCTAAATTATAAGTAATAAAATTGAATGCAACTGAAGATCCCAATGCCCACATCAGTAACTTCCTAGAAGTTTGCGGTACATTCAATTACAACCGAGCGGCAGAAGAAGCAATGAGACTGCGTGTGTTCCCATATTCCTTGAAAGACAGAGCTAAGGCTTGGCTACATTCACTACCAGCGGGTTCCATCACAACTTGGAACACTCTTGCTACCAAATTCCTTGCAATGTACTTTTCCCCAGCCAGAACAGCAAAGCTGAGGAATGACATCATATCCTTTGTGCAACATGACTCGGAATCCCTCTGCGAAGCTTGAGAGAGATATAAGAAATTGCTCAGAAAATGTCATCACCATGAGATAGTAAAGTGGCTACAAATCCAACCTTCTACAATAAACTTTCTAGATTAATGAGAACCATAATAGATGATGCTGCTGGAGGAGCTTTAATGGCAAAATAGGAAGATCAGGCTTGGGACTTAATTGAAGAAATGGCCAACGACAATTCTTTGTGGCCAACAAAAAGGAGCATGATCCAACGAATAGCATGAATTTACGAAGTTGGAGCCAACAACAGTAATGAATGCCAAGCTGGATCAAATATGCAAACTCTTGGAAACTCTTAGAATGAAGGTTAATGCTGGATCCATAAGTTCACCATATGGAGGATCACCAGAGGCTGAATCTTACAACCAATTGGATGAGACTACAAATTATATCAGCAATTTCAACATACAGGGAAACAATCCATATTCCAACACCTACAAACCCAGGATGGAGGAATAATCCCAATTTCGCATTGAGCAACAATTCAAGGCAAATGAACAATCCACCACCAGGATTCCAACAGCAAAACAAATGCTAGGAGTAGAAAAAGAACCAGGAATAAAATATTTGCTTGCAGAGATGTTCAAAAAGCAAGAAGCAAATTTGATGCTATGTTGTTAATCCCAAGAGCATTAATTCAAAGTCATTCAGCTTCTATTAAAGCACTGGAAAATCAAATGGGATAAATGGCCAATGCTCAGAGTTACAGACCGCAAGGTAACCTTCCTAACAACACAGAACCAAATTCAATGAACAAAGGGAATGAGCAATGTCAAGCCATTACTTTGAAAAAAGGCACTGAGATCAACAAAGATGTTGGAATCAAGACATCCACTGAGGAAGTTCTAAAAAAAGCAGCGAAATAGAGCCACAGATGGAGGAAAAAAGGCAAAAGAAAATGATCGAGAAAGATTCACTCCACCTCCAAATTTTCCATAGCGTCTCCAGAAACATAAATTGGACAAGCAGTTTGCTCGATTCCTGAAGATCTTCAAAAGCTGCATATCAACATCTCATTTGCAGAAGCATTGGAACAAATGCCCAGCTATGTGAAATTCATGAAAGACATTTTGTCACCAAAAAAAAGAAGATTGAGAGATTATGAGACAATAACATTGACAGAAGAATGTAGCGCCATCATTAAGATGAAACTTCCCCAAAATTGAAAGATCCTTGGCAGTTTCACCATCTCTTGCACCATAGGAGAACATAACTTTGGTAAAGCTTTGTGTGATTTAGGTGCTAGTATTAACTTGATGCCTTGTCCATTTACAGGAAACTACAGATTGGAGAAGCAAAGCCCACCTCAATCTCTTTGCAACTTGCTGATAGAACGCTCACATTTCCGGAGGTCTAGTTGAAGATGTGCTTGTCAAAGTCGACAATTCATTTTCCCAGTAGATTTTATTGTCCTTGACATGGAGAAAGACGAATACGTGCCCATCATCCTCAGAAGACCATTATTGGCTACAGGTCGAACCATTATTGATATACAAAAGGTGAACTAACCATGATGGTACAAGACCAAGAAGTAGCATTCAATGTTTTCAAAGCCATGAATTTCCCGGATGATGAAAAGAATGAGGAATATTTCAGACTTGATGCGATAGATAGTACCGTCCAGAACTCAGATGCAATGCAACGTTCCACTGATAAACTTAAGCATGTCATATGTCTGTGGAGCTTGAAGATAAAGCGTATTGCGCACTGAGAAGTTAAATCTTGAAATACAAGCAACAGAAGAGAAACGGCTCCACCAACTCAACGAATTGGAGAAATTTCACATATAGCCTTTTGAGAATTCCAAACTATAGAAAGAAAAGATAAAGAAGAGACATGATCAGAAGATAGTGCGCATACAACTAGAACCGAGGCAGCGGGTATTGTTAAACAAATCAAGGTTGAATATTTTCCCTGGGAAGTTAAAATCACAGTGGTTAGGTCCATTCTTAATCACCCAAGTTTTACCAGATAGAGCCGTTGAGTTACATGATCCCAACTCTAATAAAACATTCATAGTTAACAGCAAGCGTGCCAAGCACTACTAGAGAGAATTATTTGAGCGATAAAAAGAAAGTGTCACACTTGCAGATCCAACCTAACGTTCGGGCAGTCATGTCTAGCTGACGACGTTAAACTTAGCACTAGCAGGGAAGCAACCCATGCAATTTGTGTATATATTCATATTTGGAGTGTTTTATTTTTGTTGTGTTAATAATTTTTAGGCAAAGTCACACACAGGATGAAAGACATTCTCACAAATCTTCACAAGTATTTTCTTTCTCCCCTCAAACTCTCTGATGAAATTCTACAAAGCTCGCATTGAACGAATGAGACTTCTGATGATTAAAGGTATTCCTAGTGACATTCGTTGGACTATTGAAGCACGAGTCCGATTGGCAGGTGAGTTCTCTGACTCTTTCATTTCATTTCTGCCTGGTTTAGGAAGAAGCACCTATGCTAAGAAAAAAAGAGCTAAAATATTAGGTTTTTGCTATGAATGTGCACGCATGACATGTAATACTAGTTGTCGTTATTTAGGAATTGTGTCTGATACCGCGAAGATAAAATTAAATTCATTAGGGATGACATGAGTAAGAAGTCCTATAGATGAATATCATTGACTCTTGAGAAGCATCCCAGTGGAT
Source organism: Zanthoxylum bungeanum (assembly GCA_019454045.1). Lineage (NCBI taxonomy): Eukaryota > Viridiplantae > Streptophyta > Magnoliopsida > Sapindales > Rutaceae > Zanthoxylum > Zanthoxylum bungeanum. Next base: position 16,952 of record SKCR01017727.1, read on the forward strand.
ATGTGTATCACGCAATTTGCATGTTAATACATAGTTTCGAAAAGAAAGGCAACAATTAAGTCTCGGGAATCTGACTTTAAAAGACCATGTTTGTCAATTTATAAGAAATTGGATGGGAAGCTTGTCCATGACGCATAGATGTCATTCAAGCCGTACTTCTTGTAAATATTATTATCTCTTTATCTTTAACTAATAATTGTGATTTGTTTTGTTATTTTCTTGTATTTTTATTTTGCCGACAGGATCCAAAATTTTGACTTCCATGATTTATTTTACTGTTTAGCTAATAATTGTCATTGGCAGGTACTAGTTGTAAGGGTTTTGGCGCGGGCGCAATGGAAGCTCGCGGTTCGGGTGAAATCGTAATTTTAAAACTTTTTAAATTACCGAATGAATTATTCAATATCCAATATGAATAATTCATTCATATTTCACCTAAACATATTTATTCAATATCAAATAACGACATAAATAGTTAAGAAATATCGCGAAACTTTTACGAAAACGTTTTTCCGCAAAATGGCATAAAATGCGTTTTTGACCGAACCGACCACCCAATACACATGAGGGCTGCCCAAGTCAGCCCCAACAGTATTAGGGCAGTTCATGGGCTGCCCGAACAGTGACCAATTCACTGTTTGGGCAGTCGTCACCCGGTTGGCTCAGAAGTCACCCGGTAACGCCATTTTTTCGCCGTTTTCGCATATTTCAACTCCGAAATAATTTCCGGCAATTGTTCCAACACCCAAAACACATCCAATACATTAATATGATATTATTTTCATCACAATAAACCCAGTGTTTCCAGATCTGATTTTGTAACAAAAATAATCAATTTTTCATGCTTTAATCCAACTTTTTCAACGTTAATCAAATTAATCACAACACAAATCCAAGCCACCACCAATGAAGCACCCAATAACAATTCTAGGCATTACAAGAGTGTTCATAACACTCTAGAATGGCAACATATCATAAAATGATCAAATTGAATAAATATTACAATAATATCATTCAAATCAACTTCACACATGCACCAAGCCTTCAATTTCATCCTCCAAATCAAAAAGGCCCAATTTCTAAGAAGTAAAGAACCCTAGAACTATTATAGTAAATCAAGAACAAGAAACTAATTTTCTAAACTTAAGAATATTAAAGATTACCTCTTAATCTTCAACTTTCCTAAAGTTTTTCTTGATTTTTTTCTTCACTTTCTTCCTTGTTTCATTAAAAAAAAATTGGAGAGTATTTGGAGAATGTTTATTTGGCCATGGCAAGCCATTGAAGAAGAAAAGAAAACATTTCTCTTTAAAAAATAAATGATGGACTTTGGTAGGGGCAAAATGGTCATTTTTAAAATTTAATCTAATTAAATATAATAAGCTTTAATTTGACAAATCAAATTTGCACACTTAAAGCTTAATAAAATCATGCCATTTGTAACTAATAATAATTAAATATTTTTCATAACAATTATGAAAATAGAATATTATTTAATTATTCAAATATTTAACATTTAAATATCTAAATAATTAGTTAATATAATTATTATTATATATGTATTTTTATTTACATTAAATAACCAATACATATATTAATGGCATGTGTCAAATCTCATTTGACAATTAATTAATATGTATCAAATCAAATTTTGTATCAAATATAAATACACATGAATTATTAATTGACCAAAATTCTCGAAAGCATGTGTTTTCGTTTAACTGATTAAACGATTCGAATTAACTCATTGACCAAAATTCTCGAGACTCATGGTTCATTAGTATAAACCATCGGACCAAGTCACGATATACGACATGTACTGGTCTTAGAGGATTTTACTAACCGACTCGTGTTAGTGAATCTTGACCAGAAATTTTATTTAATGATATACAACTTATAGTGACGTTTCCCAATGTCAATTACAAACTACGTTGTAACTGCGCACTACGTTGTAAATCCTAGGGTTTTTGTCTAATATACACGTATCACTAAATCAGATTTAGTTTCAATCTAATCATAATTAGATATCTAATCGCAATTAGATTGAATATGTATATAAAAGACAAGAGGTGCTACCATTAAATAAGTAATATTATGGAAAAATGCATTAATCGTATTCATGAATCAGACATAAATACGATCCGGATTGGCACTCTGAGCACCAACCCTAACACTAGTGCTATTATTACTCACTCTTTTTAAGGTTCTATAAATTCAGCTCATCATTGCACTCTTGAAGACATCCAGATTTGAGAAAGAATATATATATATATATATAATATATATATATATATATATATATATATATATATAAATGGAAGCAACTTCAAGAAGACGAGTTGTAACATCTGTGTGTTTTGTGGTACTAGTGCTGGTTCTAAACCAGAATTTGCTGAAGCAGCACGGGAATCGGGTCGAGTCATAGCTGAGAGGAATATGCACTTAGTATATGTCAGTGGCAATCTTAGACTAATGGGGTACGTTTCAAGGGTCATACATGAATGAGGAAATCAAGTTTTGGGAATCATCCCAAAATCCTTAGCAGAGGCGAATCTTATAGGACCATCAAACGGAGAGGAATGCATCGTGCCAGGTATGTTTGAACGACTTGTTGAAATGATTAACCGTGTTGATGCTTTTATTATTTTGTTATGTGGCTTGGGCACAATAGAGGAAATTTTTACAGTGCTATCTTGGGCGAACTTGAACATACACCAGAAACCAATTGGATTGTTTAACGTTGATGGATTTTATGACTTTCTTTGTGTTTTTCTTGATGATGCTCGCAGAAACAGGTTCCTTTCAAAACCTATAAAAGATATACTCTTCACTGCCAGAACAACCCATGGTTTAATTGACCAACTTTTAACCTGTGAACCACAAATTGACCATATCATTTCTAAGATAAACTAGTCTGATAATGATCGTGGTAAGAAACGTCGGATAAATTTGGATCTTAACATTTAATTGTCTTTTTTATTCCACGCTAACCAGGTAATGTTTTCTAAACTCTTTTTCTTCTTTTTAGACATTGTGAGCAATGTCTTAATTAGGTTTGGGGGAGGGAATAATTGACTAGTATCTTGTTTTTATTTTTCGTTGTGTTGTTTTTATTTGACTAACCAGATGGAATAGTGTTTGAGATAGTTGTGTAAAGAATTTCCACTCCTGAGACGTATCTCAACATATTTCGTAACAAGTTAATTTTTGTTTATTTCCTTTTGAATTATTTAATTTGTGAATTCTCCATAATACTGACTAAATTGGATCTTCATATGATCAGTTGACATGTATTAGCAACATACATGGTAACATACGGTCATACGTTGTAAGTGAAAAGTTTATAATATTCAGTGCTCTAGTTTAATTGGAGGAAGCATCTAAAAAGCAATGGAATAAAAAAAAATTAAACATCTGAAATCCGAGTGATTAAGTCCGTAATGGTGTTTTAACACCTAGTGCCCTAAAGCCAACTGGTTTGGGAGTCACTGGCCCAAAACTCGCTACATGGATTAAAGATTTTATATATAAAAAAAGACATCTGATATCCGAGTAATTAAGTATGTAGGGATGTCTTAACACCTAGTGCCCTAAAGCCAACTGGCTTGGGAGTCACTGGCCCAAAGCTCGCTACATGGATTGAAGATGTTAAAAAAAAATCCATTGCTAAAAATGTGTGAATTCTGATATAACTTTAGGATAAAAATATTACTCTCTTTTCAACTACACTTATGAATATTATGGGCACAATGATTTAATTAATACCATATTGATTGTGTATATGAAGAATGGTAAAAATAATCGGAGAATTTACTTATTTAGTAATTTAGAAAGAAATAAAACAATTCTTAACTTGGATAAGATTTTCACATATTTAGTAACTAACTTGTTTTGTGGGTTTGATTTTACATTTGATTGACGTTTGTGGGTATCGTCGTTGTAAGCCCTCACGAGACTACAACCCGTCCACTAGGAACATCTAGGGGTTTAAAGGCTTGTTGCATACGCTAAATGCAACCGTGATCCCTACGAAAGTGGCTTAGTTTAATTTCATTTTAAAGTTGTTTATTGTATTTTATTTTATTTTTTTGCTCGAGGACTAGCAAAATGTTATGTTTGAGGGTGTGATAAGCGGTAAATATTGATATATTTACCGCCCATTTTACTTAATATTTTGCATAGTTTCTTGAGTTTTGTGAATATTTTGATGTGTTTTGTGTATTTTGTAGATAAATAAGGTTTCAGGACTCACTGGAATCAAATCGGGGCAAAAAACAGTGAAAAATGGAACAAAAGGGCAAAATTGGAATTTCGCGTCGTGACACGATCACCTTCTGCATTGCGACGTGCTGTAATTATTGAGCTGCCGACACTTATCATCGCCACATCATCGTGTGCGTCATCATCACGTCAGCATGACGTCAGCCAATAATTCATCCTCATGACACGCCATCACTTACGTCATCATGACGTCAGCACAATAATTCACTCTGCTGACATGCGTCATTGCTGACGTCAGTATGACGCCAGCGTCGTGACACGCACAACTTCACGCATCGCGATGCTGAGCCAATAATTTCTGTCGACAGTCACGTGTCATCATCTCGTCAAATCGCGTACACGAGTCAAAGATCAACGGCACGCCGTGACGGGCAAAGCTTCACACGTCGTGACGCTCAAGGACAAATTTTGCCTATAAATTGAGGCCGAATTCATTTGAAATTTTCATACATTCTTCTGGGGATTTCCTTAAGAATACTAAGAAGATTGTATCTTATTTGTTTATTTACAGTTTTCTTGTATTTAATTTTTATTTTAAGCAATAGATCTTTCTTTATTTTACTTTTCAGTATGAGTAGGTAACTTCCCTCTGCTGGGGTGAAAGGTAAAGCTTTTATTATTATAATTTAGATTAATCTCCCTTAGTTATAATATATAAACTATTTTAAAACCTGACTTAATGGGATACCGCCTTTATGGTCGGTTGGACTTAATTAAGTTGATTTTGACCTGACTTAATTGGATACCGCCTTTATGGTCGGTTGGAATTAATCAAAAATCTAACTTAATCAGGATGCCGCCTATATGGTCGGTTGGTAATGTCATGCAATTTATATATTATAATAAGGGAGATTTCTAAATTAAAAGTAATAAAAGTGGATCCTCTAACCCCATCATTTTATTTTATTGTTTAATTTTATCTTTTTAATTTCAAGTTTATTTTATGTCATTTACTTTATTTAAGTTTTTAATAATCATAGATATGTTTTGTAACTAAATACCGTATCTAGGGTTGTGATGAATTCCAACATCACTGGTTTATAAGTTGGTTATTTAATATCTTGGGTAATATATTGGTTTATTTATTGAGTCTTAGACTTAATGTTTTTTGTTAACTGGCCATTGTACGGGCCAAATTTGGACCCAAGGGTAAAATCGTCCAAATCCAACACCAAATAAAGCCCAAAGACATAGACCCGACCCATAATAACACACATTATTAAATTAGGATAAAAACATCTGCTTAAGGACGAACTTCTTCTCCAACAAATACCAACTTCACATGCCAGATTATCTTCCCACCGAAAGCATAAACAATAAATATATGAGAGACCCATTTCCAGAAATCACAGCACGTTGTGGGTCTCCTATACAGCTTCTGTTACAGCTGTAAAGCTACCTCATTCAAATCTATAAAAGGATACGTAACTCAGCATACAAGGCAGTCAAGTCAGAGTTCTTCAATCCAAGCATTACTTCTCATATACAAGCCTCTGCTCTCTGACACAAACTCTCAGAGCTTCACATTTCCTAAACACTTTGCTCCGCCCTCACGGCCACCCAAAGAAGGTTAAGGTAATAGCAAACCTTGCTTTCACATTTTACTTATTCACTGCTCATTTATACTACTGACTTGAGCGTCGGAGTGCCCCCGGCACCCACCACACCGGTGGGCAGTCTGCTCCCGCTCATTCTACCTTTGTCTTGCAGGATCGCTAGTGCCCCCAACCTACAAATTCTGATTGTGGACCTCGGCCGAATTCCAGCGTCCACAATTTGGCGCCCACCGTGGGGCCCTAACGATTCAAAGCAGGCAAAGATATCACAGTCTACGATTCCTAAAACACATCTACTCATGGCTTCAAGCAACAAACAAATTTCAGATCACATGGCCGCACAATTAACCGCTTTACAAGAACAAATACGATCATTGGAAGATGAAAGTATAACCATATAAAGCTCTAATATTAATTCAAAAGAAATTAGAACAGACTTCTTCAACCTCCCAAAGGCGTGAGGCTACAACCATGCTATTCAATCCAATCTTTTGGAAGCATTCAAGCGACAATCCTCCATCAGGTCTAATTGAGTGGAGACTTCTTTAGGATCTTCACCAGGACCAGTGGGCTGGGGACAATCTGATATGAATGAGTTATGATAATTTAGAAGAAAAGAGTCTACCTCAAAGATCATGAACTCTCATATTCCTCATTTGATATATGAAGATACTTATTCTTTTTGGACTACATGGAACAACATTCATCAGATTCCAACAATCTCAGACGACAGCAAAACATCTTTCAAGTATGACATAATCTCACAATAGGACCTGCCTTCGGCTCAGACGACATGGCATAAGAATTGAGTTACTGACTTGATTTATGGTGAGAAGTCATCAATTCTTCAGACTAAAAATTCTAGGTGACATGCACAAAGCTAAGCCAATCCCATTCGACAAGGAATTATTCTTGTTACAAACGTATCGCCACGCTACCACTCAACAAAGCTCAAAAAAAGCATACAATACTTGTTATAAAAAATAACAAAACATAGCATTATGCTATATACTCAAGCCACGTGAACAAACATATATGCACCCAAGAAAGTCATATACAAAAGCCATGCACTAGCTTCCAAATGAAAAGCCATATACAAAAGCCATGCACTAGCTTCCAAATGAAAAGCCATATACAAAAGCCATGCACTAGCTTCCAAATGAAAAGCCATATACAAAAAGCCTTGCACTAGCTTCCAAATGAAAAGCCATATACAAAAGCCTTACACTAGCTTCCAAAACACAAAATGCCATGGCACACATAAGCTACTAAACACGACACTCAAGCATGGCGCATTTAACAAATTACAAAAACATGTTCCAAGGAGAGAGAAACCTTCCCCACGGACATATAAAAAAAAATTGAAATAAGTGTGGAACACGTAAAGAGAGCCCCCACTCACTCGGCAATTTTAAAGTTACCACACGTCAGCTCACACAACAATCTGTCGAACCGAGCATGAGGTCTTACAAGAAAGTTGATGAATCCAAAATCCAAGAAGTCCACTCGACAAAGGGAAGTTCACAAGCGACAAAAATTGAAATAAATTGAGGCCAACTGCCCCAAGCTGAAAAAGTTGAGTTAAATAAATGATTTATTACCCACAAAACAAATGAAGCCCCACACCACATGGAAATAATGAGTGACTCATTTGTCAAAGCCCACATGCCGTCATGGACACCATGCATAAATGAGCCCTTTCACACGCACAAGGGCCACGATACTCCCACACACTAGGCGAGGCCAAAACCCAAGCAGCCAATGTCCAATGATCCCATAAGCCCATATGCGACTGCTGGCATGATGCATGGACAATTCTCTCACGTGAAGGAGACAGAGAAGTGTGAAATAATAAGCTATCATTCACTCACAACTGAATCTCACTTTTGTAGCATGAAATCAAAGCTAATCAACAAAATTGCATGCTACACCACTTAAGAATGTCTGACACAAGTCAGAGGCCCATACGACACTACACGAATGAAGCTCAGACATTAGAAATTTGGTTCATACGACATTACATGAAGGCTTGGAAGACATTGAAGGATAGTCACCCTTTCGAGACAACACATATGGAATTTCATCACATGAAAGGTTAGTCATCATCTCCATGCTACATTGATTTAATATTGCTAACTCCACACTACATATGGTATCCTTTATCATGCCTAGTAGAATGAAAATTTTCTTGGACCTCATTTGGTCCAATCGACCAACCTTTATCAAGTTAGGTAGTATGAAAAACCTTCATAAACCTTCATCAAGTCTAGTAGAGTGGTGATTCTCATGGACATGCATTAGTTTCATTCGACCGTGTCTCATGGACCTTTGTCATTTCCATTCGACAGTAGTATCATTGATTGGTAGAATGAAGATTCATGTAGTCATTCCATCAATTTCATTCGACCATAGCTTCATGGATCTTCATCAGGTCTAGTAGAATGGTGATTCTCATAGACATGCATTAGTTTCATTCGACCGTGTCTCATGGACCTTTGTCATTTCCATTCGACAGTAGTATCATTGATTGGTAGGATGAAGATTCATGTAGTCATTCCATCAATTTCATTCGACCATAGCTTCATGGATCTTCATCAGGTCCAGTAGAATGGTGATTCTCATATACATGCATTAGTTTCATTCGACCGTATCTCCTGGACCTTCATCAGGTTCATTCGACCATGACCTCCTTGGACTTCCATCAAGTCCATTCGACAGGTTCAGTCGACAGTAGTCTCATAGGAGAGTGAGTGATGGCTTTCATCAAGTTCATTCCATTGTAGCATCCTAGAACTTCTTCAGGTCTAGTATAGTAAGTGATGACCTAGATAGACATTTATCAAGTCCATACTATAGGTTCATTCAACCGTAGTCTCATGGAGAGGTAAAATGAAAATTCACATATACCTTCCATCAGGTTCATTCGACCGTAGTCTCCTGACCTTCATCAGGTCAGGTAGAATGAAGATTCACATAGACCTTTATCAAGTTCATTCGATCATAGCTTCATGAACCTTCATCAGGTTCATTCGACCGTAGTCTCATGACCTTCATCAGGTCAGGTAGAATGGAGATGACATTGATGGTTTTAATCAAGTTTATCTATTGTAGTCTCTTGGACCTTCATCAGGTCCATTCGACAAGAGTATTGTAGAAGTGTAAAGAGTGATAACCTTGACTGATATTCTTCAAGTACATTCTACCATAGTCTCATGGACCTTCATCAGGTCTAGGAGAGTGAGTGATGAATTCTTTGGACTTTCATCAAGTCCATTCGACAAGTCCATTCTACCATAGTCTCATTGACCTTCATCAGGTCTAGGAGAGTGAGTGATGAATTCTTTGGACTTTCATCAAGTCCATTCGACAAGACCATTCGACTGTAGTCTCATAAATCCTCATCAAGAGAATAAGTAATTACATTGATTGACATTCATCAAGTCCATGCGACATGTCCATTCGACAGTAGTCTCGTGACCTTCATCAGGTCTTGTAGTATGAAAATTCTCATAGATAATCATTAGGTTCATTCAATTGTACCTTATGGACCTTCATCAGGTCCATTTGATAGTCCATTCGACAGCAGTATCATGGACCTTCATCAGAACTAGTAGTATGAGAAGGAAAGACTCTCATAGACCTTCTTCAGGTCTAGTAGAGTAAAAATCCTCATTGACTCATATTAGATCATGTAGAATGAAGAATGAAGACCCCCGTGGATCTTCATCATATACAGAATCTGTAGACTCCCATGTACCTTCATCAGGTATAGTGGAAGGGGTAAACTTTACTTTGACCTTCATAAGGTCGGGAGGATTAAACTCCCATATACCCACATTAGGTATACTGGAGTGTGTAGACTTTCTTGGACCTTCATCGGGTAATGTAAACTCTGATGTACTTTTTCAAGTGTTGTAGAATGAAATCTTCTTAGACTTTCATCAGATCTAGTATATGTAGACTCCCTTATACCTTTATCAATATGTATGGTCGTCTTGATACATAAGACAATGAAACATCCTCCATATGGAACATGCCCATTTGACTCAGGAAGAGTCAAGTTGAAGACCTGACCTTCATCTGGTCAGACGATATTGTAAATTCCCCTGGTCATTTGACCCGTAGTATGGGGATTATCCTGACCTTCATCTGGTTCAGTCGACCGGGGACATCCCCCATTGGCTCATGTAGAGTCAAGTTGAAGACCTGACCTTCATCTGGTCAGACGATATTGTAAATTCCCCTGGTCCTTTGACCAGTAGTATGGAGATTTTCCTGACTTTCATCTGGATCAGTCGACCGGGGACATCCCCCATTGGCTCATGTAGAGTCAAGTTGAAGACATGACCTTCATCTGGTCAGACGATATCGTAAATTCCTCTGGTCATTTGACCCGTAGTATGGGGATTATCCTGACCTTCATCTGGTTCAGTCGACCGGGGACATCCCCCATTGGCTCATGTAGAGTCAAGTTGAAGACCTGACCTTCATCTGGTCAGACGATATTGTAAATCCCCTGGTCATTTGACCCGTAGTATGGGTATTATCCTGACTTTCATCTGGATCAGTCGACCGGGGACATCCCCCATTGGCTCATGTAGAGTCAAGTTGAAGACCTGACCTTCATCTGGTCAGACGATATCGTAAATTCCTCTGGTCATTTGACCCGTAGTATGGGGATTATCCTGACCTTCATCTGGTTCAGTCGACCGGGGACATTCCCCATTGGCTCATGTAGAGTCAAGTTGAAGACCTGACCTTCATCTGGTCAGACGATATTGTAAATTCCCCTGGTCCTTTGACCAGTAGTATGGAGATTTTCCTGACCTTCATCTGGATTAGTCGACCGGGGACATCCCCCATTGGCTCATGTAGAGTCAAGTTGAAGACCTGACCTTCATCTGGTTAGACGATATTGTAAATTCCCCTGGTCATTTGACCCGTAGTATGGGTATTATCCTGACCTTCATCTGGATCAGTCGACCGGGGACATCCCTCATTGGCTCATGTAGAGTCAAGTTGAAGACCTGACCTTCATCTGGTCAGACGATATTTTAAATTCCCCTGGTCATTTGACCCGTAGTATGGGGATTATCCTGACCTTCATCTGGTTCAGTCGACCGGGGACATTCCCCATTGGCTCATGTAGAGTCAAGTTGAAGACCTGACCTTCATCTGGTCAGACGATATTGTAAATTCCCCTGGTCCTTTGACCAGTAGTATGGAGATTTTCCTGACTTTCATCTGGTTCAGTCGACCGGGGACATTCCCCATTGGCTCATGTAGAGTCAAGTTGAAGACCTGACCTTCATCTGGTCAGACGATATTGTAAATTCCCCTGGTTCTTTGACCAGTAGTATGGAGATTTTCCTGACTTTCATCTGGTTCAGTCGACCGGGGACATTCCCCATTGGCTCATGTAGAGTCAAGTTGAAGACCTGACCTTCATCTGGTCAGACGATATTGTAAATTCCCCTGGTTCTTTGACCAGTAGTATGGAGATTTTCCTGACTTTCATCTGGTTCAGTCGACCGGGGACATTCCCCATTGGCTCATGTAGAGTCAAGTTGAAGGCCTGACCTTCATCTGGTCAGACTATATTGTAAATTCCCCTGGTCTTTTGACCAGTAGTATGGAGATTTTCCTGACCTTCATCTAGATCAGTCGACCGGGGACATCCGCCATTGGCTCATGTAGAGTCAAGTTGAAGACCTGACCTTCATCTGGTCAGACGATATTGTAAATTTCCCTGGTCATTTGACCCGTAGTATGGGTATTATCCTGACCTTCATCTGGTTCAGTCGACCGGGGACATCCCCCATTGGCTCATGTAGAGTCAAGTTGAAGACGTGACCTTCATCTTGTCAGACGATATTGTAAATTCCCCTGGTCATTTGACCCGTAGTATGGGTATTATCCTGACCTTCATCTGGTTCAGTCGACCGGGGACATCCCTCATTGGCTCTTGTAGAGTCAAGTTGAAGACATGGCCTTCATCTGGTCAGAATACATTGTAGATTCCTCTGGTCCTTTGACCCATAGTATGAGGATTTTCCTGAACTTTCATCTGGTTCAGTCGACCGGGGACATTCCCCACAGCTAAATGTCAAGCCAAGTTGAAGACTTGGACTACTCTTAGTCCAAAAGACATTGAATTCTCTCTATCGTATGTAACATGAACTATGCACTCTCAACATGTACTTTTACATCTTGTTTCGTTCGACGCGTATAAAATACTCTCTAAATCAAGAAATTCTTGACTTAGAGAGTAGGGGACAAACTGTACGGGCCAAATTTGGACCCAAGGGTAAAATCGTCCAAATCCAACACCAAATAAAGCCCAAAGACATAGACCCGACCCATAATAACACACATTATTAAATTAGGATAAAAACATCTGCTTAAGGACGAACTTCTTCTCCAACAAATACCAACTTCACATGCCAGATTATCTTCCCACCGAAAGCATAAACAATAAATATATGAGAGACCCATTTCCAGAAATCACAGCACGTTGTGGGTCTCCTATACAGCTTCTGTTACAGCTGTAAAGCTACCTCATTCAAATCTATAAAAGGATACGTAACTCAGCATACAAGGCAGTCAAGTCAGAGTTCTTCAATCCAAGAATTACTTCTCATATACAAGCCTCTGCTATCTGACACAAACTCTCAGAGCTTCACATTTCCTAAACACTTTGCTCCGCCCTCACGGCCACCCAAAGAAGGTTAAGGTAATAGCAAACCTTGCTTTCACATTTTACTTATTCTCATTTCATACTACTGACTTGAGCGTCGGAGTGCCCCCGGCACCCACCACACCGGTGGGCAGTCTGCTCCCGCTCATTCTACCTTTGTCTTGCAGGATCGCTAGTGCCCCCAACCTACAAATTCTGATTGTGGACCTCGGCCGAATTCCAGCGTCCACAGCCACTAATAAGATTGATTTGGTAAACTTAAAATGAACTTGGAAAATAGATTTTAGGTTTAGACTTAGACTCAATAGCTCACGATCTCACATTGGGGTAAATGTCTTTTAGGTAGATTTCTTTACAGAATAAGAATATACCTGTCGGGCGGGGGTAGCCATATTAGAACTTAATCTTAATGAATTCAGATAACTTAGTTAACATAGGAATATAGTTAATTGGGTTACTTTGGGTGTTTGCATCTGACTATCGGGAGAGGCTTTTGCATATTTTCGTGTTCCAAGTTAATAAACCGATATATTGCACAAACATGAGATAATCACTTCATCTTTAAAAGATATTGGAAGGATTCACAACCCTAGATAGTTTTATAATATTGATTTTTCATTTAATTTACTTTCGCACTGTTTTATTTACTTTTTTCAGATAAAAATCATCATCCAACCAACAATCAATCATTTAGATACTCGTTAACATTTAGCTTCATAAATTGATAGCCTAGGTATTAAGTCCTCGTGAAATCGATACATTTTATACTATTTGAGCGATATGTGCGCTAGCGTAACGTGTGTGTTTACCACCAATCAAAGTGCATCGGTCCACACCCAACGAACATCTAGCGGTCAGACCATGAAATATCTTTGACATACATGGCATTAAAGTGTGGAGGATCACCCTCAAAATCAATGTTATCCTATAGTCAAATGATCGTATATGCTACTCGACTCGATGAGATTCCTATTGTCGGTTGTGTGTACTTTCATCTATTAGGAATCACATGTGAGTCATTCAGAAAAAACTCCAATGAATACCCACATGTCTATACGAGCTTCTATTGCTCATGATACATCAGGTTAAACCATTGGAACTCTAATTCCATTATACGACATGTGCTAGTCTTCTAGGTTATAGGAATTCGACCGTATCCTAAAACCAACGACTATAAATATTTATTTTAAGAATAATTTATAATAGTAATAATATCCCAATGTCGGACCCCCCCAGTGTCTAGTATTACTACATGACTATTCTAAGGTCGATGTCATTCTTAGCATATTTATATATTAATCTAATATGCATAATGACATTACCATTAAAAAAGGTTTAAAATGAAAATGTAGTTATTTTATTAATAAATAATAAAATATAATGTACAATACATTATTCGGATTGGCGCTCCAAGCACCAACTCCAACAAACTCATATTTGCTTAGTGCCAATCCGGATAGTATCGAAGTCTCATATCCTCCACATGTTTATCGAATAACTTATGAGGTAATGCCTTATTAAGTGGGTCTGCTATGTTGTCTTGTCCTTGAACTTTCATGACCACTATGTCTTTTTGTTCAATGACCTCTCTAATCACGCGATATTTCCTTCCACGTGTTTAGACTTGGAAGGCTCTTTAGTCTGCGTAATGGCTCCGCTATTATCATACTTAGTGGGATCGAATCTGTAATACATGGCACAATACCAAGTTATGTGATAAAATTTCTAATCCAAACAGCTTCTTTAGCAGCTTCCGAAGTCGTTTTAAATTCCGCCTAAATGGTGGAATCAGTTGTAGAACCTTATTTTGAATATCGTCAGCTAATCGCATCGCCATTAAGGGTAAATATGTATCCGGATGTAGACTTTATATCATCTGAATCTCCCTGAAAAACAGAGTTTGTATAATCCTTAACTTGTAGCTTATTTTCTCCATATATGATAAACTTATCCTTAGTACCCTTGAGATATTTTAGGATATGTTTCACGGCTGTCCAATGATCATTATCTCGATCAAATTGATATCTGCTAGTAACACTTACGCCAAAACTGATATCAGGTCTTGTACATAGCTTAATAGACATAATGCTTCAAATACAAGAAACATATGACAAGTTAGACATTCTAACTCTTTCTTCCTCAGTCTGGGGTGTTATTTTCATCAAAAGATGTATGCCGTATCAAAAAGGTACATTACTGCATTGCAGTTGGTAAAATCGTACCTTTCTAATATTTTATCTATGTATGTGGATTGCGACAACCCTATAAGCTTTCTTACTCTATCACGATAGAGCCTTATACCCAGTATATAAGAAGCTTCACTCATATATTTCATGGAGAAGTTCTTGTAAATGTAAGCTTTCACATTTTGCATCAATCATGTATCATTCTCAATGATAATGATAACATCTACATACAAAACAAGGAATATTATCATGCACCACTAACTTTCTTATAAACACACGATTCTTCCTCGTTCTTGATGAATCCAGATAATCTAATTATCTCATCAAAACGACGACTTCAGCTTCAGGATGCATGTTTAAGTCCATAAATAGACTTCTTGAGCTTACAAACCAAGTTTGAAGTCCCACTGGATACAAAACCTTCTTACTGTTCCATATAGATATCCTCATTGAGGAATCCATTTAGGAAGCGGTTTTCACATCCATCTGTCATATCTTATAGTCATGATATGCAACAATGGCTATATGAATCCACTATAAAGTTTCTTCATAGTCAATCACATGACATTAAGTGTAACAATACGTTACCAGTCGGGCCTTAAAGGTTTTCACCTTTCCATCAGGCTCTCGCTTCCTTTTATAAACTCATTTATAACTAATAGGTTTAAATCCTTTAGGAAGTTCAACCAAGTCCCAGACTTGATTGTCATGCATGGAATCCATCTCGGACTTCATGGCTTCCTGCCATTTTCCCGGATCGATATCCAATATCACTTGTTTATACATAGTCGGATCTGTTTCCTCCAACATGAGAACATCAAGTCTCATATCAGATGTTAAAAATAATCTCTCAGGATACCTTGATATTCTATTCGACTTACGTAGAACATGTGTTGTAGATCCTACACCTAGTTGGATCTCTGGTTTCATTTCAGATTCCTCAATGTTGGGATCAAACACGTCGAGTTCAATCTTTCTACGATTCCTATTTTCTCTCAAAAATTCATTTTCAAGAAAAGTGGCAACACGAGCATCATATATATTTCGTTGCTCAGAATCGTAGAATTGGTATCCCAAAGAATTTTCATGATATCCAACGAACCTATATTCATTCTCCCTGGGTGCTAGTTTATCCCGCTGTGTGACTCTAACATACTCGGAACAACCCCAAATCTTTAAATATCTAAGATTTATATATCTACCATACCATATCTAATATGAGGTTGTAGAAACAGCTTTCGATGGAACTCTATTAAGTATGTGGAAAGTAGTAAGTAAAACATAACCCCAAAGGTAATTTGGAAGATATGTATAGCTCATCATAGATCGTACCATATCCAATAAAGTATGATTTCTCCACTTAGACACACCATTGTGTTGAGGAGTTCCTGATAGGCTACATTGGGCGAGAATCTCATTCTCCTTTAAATAACATCTGAATTTATCGCTCATAAATTCACCACCTGATCTGATCGAAGGCACTTGATGAATTTGCCGGTTTATTTTTCTACTTCGTTTTAGAATATTTTGAACTTTTCAAATGTTTTTGATTTATGTCTCATCAAATATACATATCTATATCTTGACTTATCATCTGTGAAAGTCATAAGTATGTTGAACCATCATGAGCGACATGATTTAATGGACTACACATATCACTGTGTACTAGCTCTAATAAATCTTCATCACGGTGTCCAACACTAAGAAATAAGGCCTTTGTCATTTTCCCTTTGATACATAACTCACAAATCGGATAAGTATCTAAGGTGAGATCTTTAATCAAACCATTCTCAACCAATTTTGATAGATGTCTAACACCTATGTAGCCCAATCTCATATGCCATAATTCAATATTATTTAATTCAGATCTTTTACTTGTATTTTCCTCTACATTAAAGACATCTTGATATGTTTCCAAAACATAATGACCGTTAGATAAAGAACATTCACATATCAAATAGTTGTCTTTATCGTATAAACATAAAACACCATCTTTCATTTTATTTTATATCCCACTTTATCCAATATCGATCATGATATTATTTGTCTGATAAGAGGTACATAATAACAGTCATGTAAAATTAATTTACATCCATTATAGAGATCTAGAACAACTATTCCTATAGCTTGACATCCAATGTCTCGCTATTCCCAACTCTAAGCTGGATCTCTCATTTGTTCAACCTTTTCAACTCTCATGGCTTGCATAAAGTTGCAAATATGAGTGGGACTACCAATGTCTAACACCCAACCACTATTTTCATCTAAGGCGGATTATATGTCAATAATAGGAAAAATACAAAGCATATCTGAGGTTCATGTTATTCCTTGCAGCTCTGGTCAATCACGTTTCCAATGTCCAGACTTCTGGTAATGTAGACATATATCACGAGCTACACACGGTCTTGTAGTTTGTTTCTTGGAGTCTTTCTTCTTATTTCCCATTTTAATCTTCTTAGACTTCCTAGAAGTCTTTGAAGAGTTTGCTCTACCAAGGAGGTGTAAAGTGGGATAGTCTTTCTTCAAATCATGCTCTGCCATACGTAACATGTAATGAAGTTCTTCATATGTGGCTTGCATCGAATGCATCACAAAGCCAACATATCTCAATCATTTTGACTCCATGACAAGGCGTTTGTTCATCACCTACTCTAAGTAGTTCGAGGCTCCTTTCATTTTATTGGAATCCAAAAGTCGCGCTAATGGATTTGCAGAATCTTTCTATAAGATAACAATTAAACACTAGCAGAATATTTTCATTTCAATATAAAAACACTAATACGATTATGGATTTTAAATATATTAGTGCCATATCGAACAACTTTCAAAAAATCTTTGACAATGTCTCCATATCGTAAAGTTTATGGAAAACCTTGTCATTTGCCTGGAGAACTTGAGCATAAGACATATTAGACTATTAAAGCATTCAATTCAAACCTTGAAAATATCAGTCATGAACGTAAACAACAATTAAATGAACTTGAAGAGTTAAGGAATGATTCATATGAGAATGCAAAAATTCTTAAAGCTAAAACTAAGGTATTTCATAATAGTCGAATTTCATGAAAAATATTTGAAATTGGTCAAAAAAAATTATTTTATAATTCTCGTCTTCATTTATTTCTTGAAAATTGAAATCCAAATAGAGTGACCCATTTATTGTGAAGCATGTTTACCCATATGGAGCTGTTGACATTGAGAATCTTAGGGACCATGTTGTATTTAAAGTGAATGGACAACGTCTGAAATCATTTTTGGAGTGTTCAAATTTTCAAGAATATTTCTTCCTTTCAAACCCAGTGTACTGTGATTGATGTTTTTTTTTTATATTTGTCTATTTTTCATATTTTTCTTGAGTTTTGCAGTATTTTTTTTTCCTTTTCTCTTTTGTCAGAATCTTACACCCCGATTAAACAGCGAATAACAATACTCTGAGACTCTAAGTAGATTTTTTTACAGTTAACTAAAATTAGTGAAAACCTACAATCAAGGCATAGAAAAAACTCTCGCAAAACTCCACAATCATTTTTCTTCTCTCCCCTTGAATGCTCTGATGAAAATTTACAAAGCACGTACCGAAAGAATGAGGCTTCTTATGATCAATGGTATTCCTAGTGATATTCGTTGGGTAATTGAAGTAATGGTTTGCTTGACAGGTGAGTCATCTGACTCTTTCATTTCTTACATGTTTGGTTTAAGGAAAAACACCTACGTTAAGAAACGAAGAGCTAAACAATTAGGTGTTTGTTATAAATATACACGCTGGACGTGCAACACTCGTTGCCGTTCTTTAGGAATGGTGTCTAACAATCGCAAAGACAAAATTCAATTAATTAGAGATGGCTTAAGTAAGTAGTCTTTAGATGATATATCATTGACTCTTGAGACACATCGTAGTGGACATGTTCATCGAGTAATTCACAATTTGCATACACAATTTCAAAAAGAAATACAACAATACAGTCTCAGGAATCTGACTTTAAAAAACCTTGTTTGCCAATTTATAAGAAAATTGGATGGGAAGTATATCTCTGACCCATAGAGGGCGTTCAAGCAGTTACTGAACGTAAAACTAGAGGAAGATATGAGCCACAATCACAACTACCAGTACATATTGTTTCAATTTATTGCTTTGATTACATTTCCTTTAAATTACTGTTTTGATTTACTTTAATTTACTATTTTGATTTCCTTTACTTTAATTTTTCCGACAGTATCAAAACTTTTTGACTTTCACGATTTATTTTACTGTTAATTTGACAATTATCACTTTGCAGGTACTAGTGCTTTTATTACTCACCATTTTTAAGGATCCATAAATACAGCTCGTCATTTCTCACTTTGACACATTCAGATAAGAGAGCAAAAATGGAGAAAATTTTAATACGATGAGTCACTAATATCTGTGTATTTTATGGAACTAGCGCTGGAACTAAACCAGATTTTGTTGAGGCTACAAAAGAATTGGGTATAGTCATGGCGTAAAGAAACATGCACTTAGTATATAGCTGTACGGGCCAAATTTGGGCCCAAGGGTAAAATCGATATTTTACCTCGAGACCGACCAATATCAGACCAAGAAGCCTCACGGGCCCAAGCTCATTGTCATCAAGAGGGCCAACGGACGCAATAGATACCAAATCAAGAAACGTCCAGACTCATAAATATCTCACATAACTCGACAGTTTCCAACATCCAACGAACGAGTAATTAAAGGTAATAAATACACACGTTTCCCGAGAGTGTGTATATAAGAGAAGAAAGTCTACGAGAAGGGTGTGGACAATCCATAGCCGGACAATCGATAGCTCGATCATATTCAACTTCTAACAAACTCTCAGCTTAGTCATATTCTCTCCAGAGCTCTCAGAACCTCCGACCCACTGCCCTCACGGTAGTCAACAGAATTCAAGGTACGTCAAGCCTCGCTCTTCCATTATTTACAGCTCGTCTTCATCACTGACTTGAGCGTCGGAGTGCCCCCGGCACCCACCACACCGGTGGGTAGTCTACTCCCGCTCACTCTATCTTTGTTTTGCAGGATCGCTAGCGCCCCCAACTACAAATTCTCGATTGTGGACCTCGGGCGAAATCCAGCGTCCACAATAGCGGTGACAATCTTGGATTGATGAGATGTGTTTCAAAGGCTGTGCAAGAAAATGACAGTCAAGTTTTGGGGATCCTTCCAAAACCTTTGGTAGATGAAAACCACATTAGAAAATCAAATGGAGAAGAATTCATTGTCTCAGGTATGTTTGAAAGACTTACTGAAATGATTAGTCATGCTGACGCTTTTATTGCTTTACTAGGTAGGCTGGGCACGCAGGAAGAAATATTCACAATGGCTTCATGGGCGAACTAGAACATTTACTAAAAACTCATTGGACTATTTTTTTGATTTTATTTTAGTATTTCTTGATGATGCCAAAAGACTTGGGTTCATTTCGAAATCGGTAAAAGATATCGTTCTAAGTGCAAGAAAAACTGATGAATTAATTGACCAACTCTTAGCTTGTGAACCAAAAATCGACCCCATTTTTTTCAAGTTGAACTGGTCTGTTAATGATCATGGCATGAAGTGTATAGTGGACTTGGATCTTAATCTGTAATTTTTCTTTTAAATAGTCGTAAATTCAATTGTCAATTCCACACTAACCAGATGATGTATTCTAAACATTACTTCTTCTTATTCAGACATTAGAGACAATGTCTCAATTTGATTGAGGGGAGGATAATTAACTAGATAGTTTTTATTTTATGTTTCATTCTTGTTTTTTTCTTTCAAATATATTTATATATTCTATTTTTTTGTTGTTTTATTAAAAAATATATATTTATGTTGTTTTTGCTTTATAGTTATTTTGTGTGTAAAAAAATATATTTATTTTTGTTTTAATTTTATATTATGTTTTTTATTAAAAAAAATAAACAAAAACCAAAAACAAATTTTTGACTAACTAAGTGGAATTGTTGTTCAGAGATGGCAGTATAAGGATTTTTTGCTCTTAAGACGCATCTCAATATTTCGTAACAATTTATTTTTGTTCATTTCTTTTTGAATCATTTAAATTTGTGAATTCTCCATAATATTGATTAAATTTGATCTTCATTTGCTCATTTTATAGGTATTATCAACATACACGGTAACATATGATCAATGGTTGTATTTGAAAATTTTGTAAAATCCAGTTCTCTAATTGATTGGAGTTAACACCTAAAGATAGTGAAATTTATGTTTTTATTCAAAAAATAAAATAAAATAATCATGTTTTTACTTAGTAATCGGACATCTTGCCTTAGAAAGCAGTGACTGCTCGCATGAAACGGTAGAGCTTGATTTAAAAAATTATAATAATTTACCTTTTACTTAGTAACCGGACATCTTGTCTCAGTAAGCAGTGATTATTTACGTAAAACGGTAGAACTTGAGTTAAACAAAAAGTGTGTGAATAAGTTCGATTTTGTAGTCTTTCTAACTCGAGCAATTAAGTCTGTTGGGGTATTTTTAACACTTAGTGCCCTAAGGCCAACTGGTCTGAGAGTCATTGGCTCAAAGCTCATTACATGGGTTAAAGAGAAGGCTTAAGGAAATCAGACACTTTTTTTTAATATCCGAGATCTGAGCAATTAACTCAGTAGGAGTGTCTTAACACCTAGTGTCATAAAGCCAACTGGTTTGGAAATCACTGACCCAAAGCTCATTACAAGGATTAAAGATATATTATTATTATTTTTTTAAAAAAAATAACTATTTTTTTATTTATAAATAAACTCTCATTGTTAAAAGGTGTGAATTCTAATATAATTTTAGGACAAAAATATTACTCTATTTTCAACAAAACCTGTGAATATTTTGGGCATAATGAATTGATTAAATACCTTGTTTTATGTGTGTATGGAAGAATGGTAAAAAGTACAGAAGAATTTACTTATTTGATTATTTAGAAGGAAAGAAAAAAATTATTAACTTGGATAAAAATTTGTTTTTTTAAAGTTTTTTGCTTAAATTACTTGAGACTAGTAATAAGTTGGTTGAGGGTTGTGATGAACATTAAAAGGTGTACACTTAATAAAAGAGAAACTAATCATTTTACACTTATAATTTCATTAATCCCTTTTATTTAGCATATTTGTAAAATAATAATTAAATTTATGGTTATTGTGATGTTTATTTCTTATGTAGGTGAAATAATAATTTGGATGCATAACTAGAAAAATATACGTGACATTTGGATTTTGGAGGCCGAAAACTTAAAAGGGCGTTCTAACATGGTACAATTTCAGAAATTTCAACATTGCATAATTTTCGTATTTTGGCCATAACCTTTTACTCCGATATCGGATTGATGCGATTCTAGTTCCAGATGAAATAAGACTCAAATATCTATAATTTTGTTGTTGACAAAATTTTCCAATTATAAGGATTTCAAGACCGAAATTGATGAAAAATCCAAAGTGTGTTATATGTAATTATTAATTCTATATATATATATATATATATGGAGGGTCACCGTCAACCTTTAGGTGGATGCCCCTCCACCTATTGCCATTGTTGACAATTTGCAATTGCAATTGCAAATTGGGGCGATGAGGTGCTGAAACACCTTTACAAATTTAGGTGCTCGACACCTCAAACTTCAATTTGATTTCCTTAATTCTCTTTGAAAATTTGTGGAGTTTCAGCTCTTGTGTGTTTTAATTTTTTTAAAGCTTTCTTGTAATTTCTTTTTCTTTCAGTAATAAAATTATGAGTAGCTAATTTCATTTTGCTGGGGTAAATGGTGAAGCTTTTAATAGGAAAATATAGATTAATCTTATTTATATTATAATATATAAATTATAATCTAATGATTAATATTTAATTTAAATCTAGATTAATTATTGACAAACTTTGTTACCGCATATATGACTGGTTTTATTTATTTGGCATAATTAAGTGTCTAACTAAACTTGTTATAGACAAAAGCTATTGTCATTTTTATGGCTAATTTTATTTGTTTTGGCATAATTAATTCATGAATTAAATTAACTGGGTAATAATGACAATTTATAAATTATAAAAAGTAAGATTTCTAAATTTGAAATATTAAAAGTGGATCTCATAGCCCATCATTTTATTTTATTGTTGTAGTTCAATTTAAAATTGTCAATCACTTAAAACAAATCAATATTTTCATTTTTACTCGAATTATTATTTTAATTTACTAAATCTTTTCCATGTGGATCTACCCCGGATTTAGCGGGTTATTTATTACTTTGACACTCTTATACTTGGGAGTAAAGAACCACTTTTTGAGTGTGTCAAGCTTTTGGCGCTGTTGTCGGGGAATTTAATTTGGTAGATAGAATAATAATTTTTCTTTCTTTTTATTTTATTTTTAATTTTTAATTTTTTCCACTTGTCTTTTTTATTTCCTTCATTTTTTGTTGTATTTTCTGCATTTCATTTTCTTTCTTCTTTGTATTTGTGTTGATCCAAAATATCCTGATTGATCCAAAATGAATCCTGAACCCAGACATCTCACATACAGATAAACCATGTACATAATTCTTCAAGGTTACAGAAGACAGAAAAATCAATTAAAATGGAGCTTGTATTTTGCCAAAGAATTTCTTGAACCATCCCCATATAGAGATTATTCCATAGGTTTTTATGAGAACCTAATTCGAGAGATTGAGACAGCTGAACGAGAAATTCATTTGAGATCTGAATTGACAAGAATGAGAGGACATTTTTAGATCTAATCACTACATCTATATTTGGCTGCAGAATCTTAGATCAAGATCCATCAGAACATGAGAAGATTTGCAAGAGCAGTTTCTGAAAAAAATTTCCCCCTCACAAGAAAAACTCATTTAAGAGGAGAATCAAAACTTTCACACAAGAGTCAGGGGAAACAATTTACCAATGTTCGGAGAGATTTAAAGAGATGTTAAATCTTTGTTCACATCATGGGTTTGAAACGTGGATTCTGATTTCCTACTTCTACGAGGGTTTAACACCCCAAGGTAGACAGTTAGTGGAAATGATGTGTAATTATGAGTTTAGGTAAAAATCATGAAGATGCACTAGATTACCTAGAACTGATGAGCGGAAAATATATCTATTTACCGCCTCTTTTACTTAATATTTTATTTAGTTTCTCGGGTTGATGAACGTTTTGATGTGTTTTAGTTTATTTTGCAGATAAAATAATAT
The DNA here is from genome assembly GCA_019454045.1 of Zanthoxylum bungeanum. NCBI lineage: Eukaryota > Viridiplantae > Streptophyta > Magnoliopsida > Sapindales > Rutaceae > Zanthoxylum > Zanthoxylum bungeanum. Next base: position 40,871 of record SKCR01017727.1, read on the forward strand.
GGTATATAATGAAATCATTTAGGACGAAATGTGGGTCAAATAAGGGCAAAAATTGGACTTGACATATTATTTTGGAGATTGGAAACTTGAAAGGGCGTTTTAACGAAGTGCAGTTTTGGAAATTCTAGTTTTACGCATCTGTCGTATTTTGGGCATAACATTTTACTCCGATATCGGATTGAGCTGATTCAAGTTCCAGAGTAAAGAAGACTCAAAGATCTACAACTTTGAAAGACAAAATATTTTCGAATTCTGAATATTTCATGCCCGAAATAGATGAATCATCCAGAAGTGTGTTGTGTGTAATTATTAAAGTCATTTTCAAAGCAAAAAATAAATTAATAAATAAATAATAAAAATTATCAAATCACCACCAAACATGATAAGCAATTATTGGAGCAATTAATAATAGATTTGGTGGAGCAATTAGTGGAGCAATTAATAATGGATTTGGTGGATGATTTGATGGAGGCAAAATTTTGAATATAAATACCAAGCCATTTCATTTGTAAATTCATACTTTCTTCTAAGGAATTCCTTAAGAATACTAAGAAGATTGTATCTTGTTTGTTTATTTACAGCTTTCCGTAATTAATTTCCGCTTTCTCACTTTCTTTTCTTTACTTTTTCAGTTTTTACATTCCGCAATTTACTTTTACGCACAATACTTTTCTTTCTTTAATTTTCAGTTTTACTTTTCAGTAATGAGGAGGTAACTCCCATTTGCTGTGGTAAAAGGTAAAACTTTTATTACTAATATTTAGATTAATCTCCCTTAATTATAATATATAACTAGTTAAAACCTGACTTAATGAGGATACCGCCATATGGTCGGTTGGTAATTATTTAAATTGGTTTTAACCTGACTAAACTGGATACCGCCTGATTGGTCGGTTGGTAATTAATTCGTAATTGACTTAATCTCGATACCGCCTATATGGCTGGTTGGTAATTATCATGCAAAGTTATTATATTATATTAAGGGAGATATCTAAAATAGAAGTAATAAAAGTGGATCATTTTACCTCAGCATTTTCTTTTATTATACTTTTACTTTATTTACTTTTCAGTAATTTACTTTTCAGCATTTAATTTTCAGTATTTAATTTCAGCATTTACTTTCCGTTATTTATTTTTCAGAAATTTACTTTTCAGCATTTTACTTTATGTCTTTTATTTTATTTAAGTTTTTACTAGCCATAGTTATGTGTCGTAACTAAGTTAGTTATCTGGGGTTGTGATGAATTCTAATATCACCAGTTTATACGGGGTTATTTTATAGTTTGGGTAATTTAAAGGTTTACTTTTTAAGTCATAAGCTTAATGCTTCTTGTTGTCGGATCACCAATAAGATTGATGTGGTAAATCTAAAATAAACTTGACAAAGGAATTTTAGGTTTCAGCCTTAGACTTAATAACCCATGATCTTCCTTGAGGATAGATAACTGACCAGTGCTTACACACGCGTATAACGCAAGCGCACGTATCGTTCAAGTAATAAAAAGTATCGATCCCACGAGGACTTAATACCTAAGGTATTAATTTTATTAGGTCAAATGATTACTAGTATCTAACAGGTTGTTTGATTGATTTGAAAATGTGACGATTCTAAATTTAAAAACAAGTAAATAAAATTGTTCGAAAGTAGGTTTTAAGAAAATTCAATATTAAAAACTATCTAGGGTCGTGATTTCTTCCAATATCATTTTAAAGATGAAGTGATTATTTTATGTTTGTGTAATAAATCGGTTTACAAACCTGGAACACTAAATTATGCGAAAGCCTCTGTCGATGGTCAGACGTAAATACCCAGTTTAACCCAATTGAACCATATGTCTTTGTCAACCAAATTATCTGGATTCATTAAGTTTAAGTTCCAATTATGGCTACCCCCACCCGACAGGTATATGTCTATCCTGTAAGGAAATCTATTAAAGGGTTATCTATCATCAAGGAAGATCGTGGGATTGAGTCTAAGGTCTTAAACCTAAAATCCCTTTTCCAAGTTCATTTTAAGTTTACCAGTTCAATTTTATTAATGGCCAGTTAATGAAAAAGCATTAAGATAAGACTCAATAAGTAAACCTTTAAATTACCCAAACTATAATTTAACCTCTTATAAACCGGTGATATTGGAATTCATCACAACCCCAAATATCTAACTTAGTTACGACACATAACTATGGCTAATAAAAACTTAAAAGTAAAAGACATAAAGTAAAAATGTTGAAAAGTAATTGCGGTAAATTAAAAGTTGAAAAGTAAATTACAATAAAATTAAATGCTAAGATAAAAGGAATTATTTTTTACTACTACTAATTTAGATATCTCCCATAATATAATATATAAACTTATGATAACATTACCAACCAGCCATATAGGCGGTAACCTGATTAAGTCAAATTAAGTCCAACCAGCCATTAAAGCGGTAAAAAGATTTGTCCATGAACCTACCATATAGGCGGTAAGAAAGTTTAATTACCAACCGACCAATCTAGCGGTATCCTTGATTAGTCAGGTTTAAACCAGATTAAAATTAATTTACCAACCGACCAATATAGCTGTATCCTTTTTAAGTCAATATTTTAAATAGTGAATATATTATTTTTAAGGGAGATTAATCTAAATAGTAACAGTAAAAGAATTACCTTTCATTCTAGCTGGGGAAGTTACCTTCTCATGGTAAATAGTAAAAACTGTAAAAAGTAAAAAAGTAAAAATTAAATTACTATTATTACAAAACGTAATTAAAATTATTTATAAAACTAAATTTAAAATAAATTAGATAGAAAACTCCTTATTTATATGAGAGAATTCAGAGAGAATGGTACATCTGAAATCAGAAAACTGAGCTCTATTTATAGGCGTCAGTAAGGGTCGCGCATCGCGACGCCCAGCTCGCGTCACGACGCCCGTTTGGTCGACATGGCAGCTTCTGGTTTGTTGGCTTCAGATTCTGGATAAGGTGATAAGGCGAAACGTGGCAAGGTGGTTGGAGCTCAATTATTATGACACGTGGCGGCTTCTGATTGGCTGATTAAGATTCTTATCCGCCACGTGTCAGATATGGATAAGTGAGTCAATGATTGATGCTGACGTGGCACTGACGTGGCGACACGTGGCAAAGTGTCTGTCGGTACCATAAAATTGCGACACGTGGCACGCTGTGATTGGTTGATGGTGATGTGGCAGCCACGTGGCAATTTGACTGGTCAACAGGTGATTGTGGATGATTACGTGGCAATGATGTGGAGTGACACGTGGCGATGTCGACTGTCTGCACCGTAGGATGATGCATATGGCACGGCGCATGATAGCAGATCGACTGTGATGGTGACATGTGTCACGACGCACGTTAGAAAAGTCAAATTTTCCCAGATTCTGACTTGTGGACCCGGCGCACGTTAGCACTGTTTGGCGCACGTTAGGCGTCGCGACGCGGAAAATTACCAAAATGCCTTTTTTGTCCAATTTTCACTGTTTTGGTCCAAATCACCTCCAAAATATCCTGAAACTTTATTTATCTACAAAATAACACAAAACACATCAAAATATTCACAAGACTCAAGAAAATATACAAAATATTAGGTTAAATAAGTGGGAAACAGTGATATAATTACCACTCATCAATAACCCTTTAATAGATTTCCTTACAGGATAGAAATATACATGTCGGGCGATGGTAGCCATAATTGGAACTTAAACTTAATGAATCCGGATAATTTGGTTGACATAGATATATGGTTGAATTGTTGCTCCATGAAATATTAAGATGATTCCTCCACCATGGGTTGTAGGTGTTGGAGTATGGATTGTTCCCCAGTCTGTTGAAATTGTTGACATAATTCACCATCTCTTCAAGTTGGTTTGGTTCTGGTGCTCCTCCATATGGTGAACTTGTGGATCCAGTGGTAAAAGTGTCAATGAATTTGCATATCTGATCCAGCTTGGAGTTGACTGCTGTATTGGCTCCACTTTCATAAATTCCTGCAATTCTTTGGATCATGCTTATTTCTATTGGCCACAAGGAATTGTTGTTGGTCATTTCTTCGATTAGGTCTCAGGCTTGATCTTCTCCTTTTGCCATTAAAGATCCTCTAGCAGCAGCATCGATTGTGGTTCTCATTATTCCAGAAAGTCCATTATATAAGGTTTGGACTTGAAGCCATTTTGGAATCTCATGGTGAGGACATTTCCGGAGCAAATATTTGTACCTTTCCCAAGCTTCGTACAGAGTTTCCGAGTCTTGTTGTACAAAGGATGTGATGTCATTCCTCAGCTTTCCAGTTCTGGCTGGTGGAAAGTACTTTGCAAGAAATTTAGTGGCTAAAGTGTTCCAAGTTGTGATGGAACTTGCTGGTAGTGAATGTAGCCAAGCTCTAGCTCTGTCCTTCAAGGAGTATGGAAAAACACGCAGTCTCATTACTTCTTCAGCTTCTCGGTTGTAATTGAAAGTGCCGCAAACTTCCAGGAAGTTGCTGATGTGGGCATTGGGATCTTCAGTTGCATTCCCCCAAACTGTACTGACTGCTGAATCATCTGGATGCATGTTATGATGTCACCTGCATTTGCTGGTAAGGGAGGAAGTACAATACATGAAATGAGTCTGTCAACCACCGGAATGGTTCTGTCTCAAATGGGAATTGGTGGTGCAACGTTCAAAAGTTCAGGTTCCATCTTGACTAAAGCTTCTTGGCCTTCTCGCCTTTCCCATCTCAACTGTCTGATGGTTCTTTCAATTTTCGGGTCAAGCGGTCGAAGTTCAAAGCTTCTGGTTCGTCTCATGAAGTTTCTGAGAACCTGAAACAAAAAAAACAAAAACAAAAAGTAAAAAGAAAATTAGATACAAGTAAAAATATCTAACCTTAAAACTAATAGTAAAAGATAAATAAGTCTCCGGCAACGGCGCCAAAAACTTGACCGGTGCTTACACACGCGTATAACGCAAACGCACGTATCGTTCAAGTAGTATAAAAAATATCGATCCCACGAGGACTTAATACATAAGCTATTAATTTTATGAGGTCAAATGATTACTAGTATCTAATAGGTTGTTTGATTGATTTGAAATGGTGACGATTCTAAATTTAAAAACAAGTAAATAAAATTGTTCAAAAGTAGGTTTTAAAAAAATTCAATATTAAAAACTATCTAGGGTCGTGATTTCTTTCAATATCATTTTAAAGATGAAGTGGTTATTTTATGTTTGTGTAATAAATCGATTTACTAACTTGGAACACTAAATTATATGAAAATCTATGTCGATGGTCAGACGTAAATACCCAGTTTAACCCAATTGAACCATATGTCTATGTCAACCAAATTATCTGGATTCATTAAGTTTAAGTTCCAATTATGGCTACCCCCGCCCGACAGGTATATGTCTATCCTGTAAGGAAATCTATTAAAGAGTTATTTATCCTCAAGGAAGATCGTGGGCTATTGATTCTAAGGTCTTAAACCTAAAATCCCTTTTCCAAGTTCATTTTAAGTTTACCAGTTCAATTTTATTAATGGCCAGTTAATGAAAAAACATTAAGATTAAGACTCAATAAGTAAACCTTTAAATTACCCAAACTATAATTTAACCCCTTATAAACCGGTGATATTGGAATTCATCAAAACCCCAGATATCTAACTTAGTTACGACACATAACTATGGCTAATAAAAACTTAAAAGTAAAAGACATAAAGTAAAAATGTTGAAAAGTAATTGCGGTAAAGTAAAAGTTGAAAAGTAAATTACAATAAAATTAAATGCTAAGATAAAAGGAATTATTTTTTACTACTACTAATTTAGATATCTCCCATAATATAATATATAAACTTATGATAACATTACCAACCATCCATATAGGCGGTAACCTGATTAAGTCAAATTAAGTTCAACCAGCCATTAAAGTGGTAAAAAGATTTGTCCATGAACCTACCATATAGGCGGTAAGAAAGTTTAATTACCAACCGACCAATCTGGCGGTATCCTTGATTAGTCAGGTTTAAACCAGATTAAAATGAATTACCAACCGACCAATATAGCGGTATCCTTTTTAAGTCAAATTTTAAATAGTGAATATATTATATTTAAAGGAGATTAATCTAACTAGCAATAGTAAAAGAATTATCTTTCACCCTAGCATGGGGGAAGTTACCTCCTCATGGTGAATAGTAAAAAACTGTAAAAAGTAAAGAAAGTAAAACACTATTATTACAAAAAGTAATTAAATTAATTACAAAACTAAAATTTAAAATAAATTAGATAGAAAACTCCCTATTTATATGAGAGAATTCCGAGAGAATGGTACATCTGAAATCAGAAAACTGAGCTCTATTTATAGGCGTCAGTAAGGGTCGTGCGTCGAGATGCCCAGCTCATATCGCAACGCTCGTTTGGTCGACGTGGTAACTTCTGGTTCGTTGGCTTTAGATTCTGGATAAGGTGATAAGGCGACACGTGGCAAGGTGGTTGGAGCTCAATTATTGTGACACCTGGCGGCTTCTGATTGGCTGATTAAGATTCTTATCCGCCATGTGTCAGATATTTATAAGTGAGTCAATGATTGATGCTGATGTGGCGCTGATGTGGCATCTAACGTGGCGACATGTGGCAAAGTGACTGTCGGCACCATAGAATTGTGACTCGTGGCACGCTGTGATTGGTTGATGATGACGTGGCAGCCACGTGGCAATTTGACTTGGTCAATAGGTGATGTGGATGATGACATGGCAATGATGTGGAGTGACACGTGGCAACACGTGGTGATGGCGACTGTCGGCACCGTAGGATGATGACAAGTTGCACGGCGCATGTTAGCAGATCGGCTGTGATGGTGACATGTGGCACGGCGCACGTTAGAAAAGTCAAATTTTCTCAGATTCTGACTTGTGGACCCGGCGCACGTTAGCACTGTTTGGCACACATTAGGCGTCGCGATGCCAAGTTCTTGCGCGTCGCGACGCGGAAAATTACCAAAATGCCATTTTTTGTCCAATTTTCACTGTTTTTGTCCAAATCACCTCTAGAATGTCCTGAAACTTTATTTATCTACAAAATAACACAAAACACATCAAAATATTCACAAGACTCAAGAAACTATACAAAATATTAGGTTAAATGAGTGGGAAATAGTGATATAATTACCACTCATCAATAACCCTTTAATAGATTTCCTTACAGGATAGACATATACATGTCGGGCGGGGGTAGCCATAATTGGAACTTAAACTTAATGAATCCGGATAATTTGGTTGACATAGATATATGGTTCAATTGTTTTAAAATGGGTATTTGCGTCTGACCATCGACATAGACTTTTTCATAATTTAATGTTTCAGGTTAGTAAACCGATTTATTACACCAACATAAAATAACCACTTCATCTTTTAAAAGATATTAGAAAGATTCACAACGCTAGATAGTTTTTAATATTGAATTTTCTTAAACCTACTTTTGTGCAATCTTATTTACTTGTTTTTTTTAAATTTAGAATCATCACCATTTCAAATCAATCAAATAACCTGTTAGATACTAGTAATCATTTGACCTCATAAAATTAATAGATTAGGTATTAAGTCCGCGTGGGATCGATACTTTTTATACTACTTGAACGATACGTACGCTTGCGTTATACGTGTGTGTTTACGCCGGTCAAGTTTTTGGTGCCGTTACCGGGGACTTATTTATCTTTTACTATTAATTTTGGGGTTAGATACATTTACTTGTGTCTAATTTATTTTTACTTATTATTTTTGTTTTCTTGTGTTTCAGGTTCTCAGACACTACATGAGAAGAACCAGAAGCTTTGAAATCCGTCCGCTTGACCCAGAAATTGAAAGAACAATCAGACAGTTGAGAAGGGAAATGCGAGAAGGCCAAGAAGCTTTAGTCAACATGGAACCTGAACCTTTGGAGGTTGCACCACCAATTCCCATTCGAGACATAACCATTCCGGTGGTTGACAGACTCATTTCATGTATTGTACTTCCTCCCTTACCAGCAAATGCAGGTGACATCAAAACATGCATTCAGATGATTCAGAAGTCAGTTCAGTTTGGAGGGAATGCAACTGAAGATCATAGTGCCCACATCAGCAACTTCCTGGAAGTTTGCGGCACTTTCAATTACAACCGAGAAGCTGAAGAAGCAATGAGACTTCGTATTTTCCCATACTCCTTGAAAGACAGAGCTAAAGCTTGGCTACATTCACTACCAGCAGGTTCCATCACAACTTGGAACACTTTCGCCACCAAATTTCTTGCAAAGTACTTTCCACCAGCCAGAACTGGAAAGCTGAGGAATGACATCACATCCTTTGTGCAACAAGACTCATAAACTCTCTACGAAGCTTGGGAAAGGTACAAAGATTTGCTCCGGAAATGTCCTTACCATGAGATTCCAAAATGGCTTCAAGTCCAAACCTTCTATAATGGACTTTCTGGACTGATGAGAACCACAATCGATGCTGCCGCTGGAGGAGCTTTAATGGCAAAAGGATAAGATCATGCCTGAGACCTAATCGAAGAAATGGCCAACAAAAATTCCTTGTGGCCAACAGAAAGGAGCATGATCCAAATAATTGTAGGAATTTATGAAAGTGGAGAGAATACAGCAGTCAACGCCAAGCTGGATCAGATATGCAAATTCATGGAGACTCTCAGCACTGGATCCACGAGTTCACCATATGGAGGAGCACTAGAACTAAACCAACTTGAAGAGACGGTGAATTATGTCAACAATTTCAACAGACAGGGGAACAATCCATATTCTAACACCTACAACCCAGGGTGGAGGAATCATCCCAATTTTTCATGGAACAACAATTCAGGACAAAAGAACAATCCACCACATGGATTCCAACAACAAAACTATCCACCACCAGGATTTCAACAACAGAACAAAGGCCAAGAACATGAAAGAGAACCAGAAATGAAAGAATGGATTGCAGAGATGTTCAAAAAGCAACAAGCAGCATATGATGCTATCTTTCAGAGCCAATATGCTTCCATCAAAGCACTGGAGAATCAAATCAGACAACTGGCCAATGCTCAAAGTTACAGACCGCCAGGTAATCTTCCCAGTAACACAGAACCCAATCCAAGGAATCGAGGGAAGGAGCAATGTCAAGCCATCACCTTGAAAAGCGGTACTGAAATTAACAAAGATGTTGGAATCAAGGCAACAATTGAGGAAGTTTCAAAAGAAACAAAGCAACAGATGGAGGAAAAAGAAGCAAAGGAAAAAGAAAAAGATCAGATCACTCCATCTCCACATTTTCCACAACGACTTCAGAAAAATAAACTGGACAAGCAGTTTGCTCGATTCCTGGAGGTGTTCAAAAAGCTTCACATCAACATTCCATTTGCAGAAGCCTTGGAAGAAATGCCAAGCTATATAAAATTCATGAAAGACATTCTTTCACAAAAATGAAGATTGGGAGATTACGAGACAATAACATTGACGGAAGAATGCAGTGCCATCATTCAAAGGAAACTTCCCCCAAAGCTGAAAGATACTGACAGTTTCATTGTCCCATGCACAATTGGAAAACACTATATCGGTAAGGCTTTATGTGACTTAGGTGCAAGTGTTAATTTGATGCCTTTTTCTATTTACAGGAAACTGCAAATTGGAGAAGCAATGTCTACCTCAGTCTCATTACAACTTGCTGATTGAACGCTCGCATTTCCAAGAGGTGTTGTTGAAGATGTGCTGGTCAAAGTCGACAAACTCATTCTTCCAGTAGATTTCATTATCCTTGACATGGAAGAAGACAAAGATGTGCCTATCATCATTGGAAGACCATTCTTGGCGACATGACGAACTGTGATTGATGTACAAAAATGAGAACTAACCTTGAAAGTTCAGGACCAATAAGTTACTTTCAATGTTTTCAAAGCCATGAAATTCCCGAGGGATGAAAAGGAAGAAGAATGCTTCAGAGTTGATGTTGTTGATAGTATCGTTCAGGATACTGAGCTAAATCCCACGGATACACTTGAAGCTTGCATCACCAACATGACTGACAGCAAGCTAGATGCTGAAATCCTGAAATGTATCAACTACATTGACAAATCATTCCAATTCAAAGCGACACCACAAGTGGAAAGCCTGGAACTGCCAAAGAAAGATCGAATCAAGCCTTCGATTGAAGAACCACCACAGCTAGAGCTTAAGTTACTTCTGAGCCATCTCAGGTATGCATTTCTTGGAAACTCTTCTGAATTACCTGTTATTATTTCTTCTTCACTAACATTGGAGCAGGAAGAAAAGTTACTGAGAGTATTACGGGAGCACAAAAGAGCCATTGGCTGGACTATAGCTGACATTCGAGGTATTAGTCCATCATTTTGCATGCACAAGATTCTGATGAATGATGAGTACAAACCCACAGTGGAACATCAACGGAGACTCAATCCAATCATGAAGGAGGTCGTAAAGAAAGAAATCATCAAATAGGTTGATGCTGGCATCATTTACCCCATCTCATATAGTACTTGGGTGAGTCCTATGCAGTGTGTGCCGAAGAAAGGAGGAATCACTGTGGTTACCAATGAAAAGAATGAGCTAATCCCAACCAGAACAGTGACTGGATGGAGAGTATGCATGGACTACCGAAAGCTGAACAAAGCAACACGAAAGGACCATTTTCCGCTACCATTCATTGACCAGATATTAGACAGACTGGCGGGACATGAGTTCTATTGTTTTCTGGATGGATATTCAGAGTACAATCAGATTGCCATCGCACCAGAAGACCAGGAGAAAACTACATTTACATGTCTCTATGGTACTTTTGCTTTCCGCAGAATGGCATTTGGATTATGTAATACCCCTGCTACATTTCAGCGTTGCATGATTTCCATCTTCTCAGACATGCTGTAGCAGAGTATGGAGGTTTTTATGGATGACTTTTCTGTGTTTGGAGATTCTTTTGACCACTGCTTGCAAAATTTGGAACATGTGTTACAAATGTGCGAAGATACAAACCTGGTACTCAATTGGGAGAAATGCCATTTCATGGTACATGAGGGCATTGTTCTTCGACACCGGATCTCACAAAAAGGAATCGAGGTAGACAAAGCAAAGATTGAAACAATTGAAAAACTACCTCCGCCGACATCTGTAAAAGGGATTCGAAGTTTTCTTGGACATGCAGGTTTTTATTGGAGATTTATCAAAGACTTTTCCAAGATTGCTAAACCTCTTTGCAATCTTCTGGAGAATGATGTGCCTTTCAACTTCACCAAAGAATGTCAGGAAGCTTTGAGATCTTAAAACAAAAGCTGATTTCTGCCCCCATCAATGTAGCACCAGACTGGACCCTTCCATTTGAAGTAATGTGTGATGCTAGTGATTTTGCTGTAGGTGCAGTTTTGGGACAACGCAAAGCAAAGATTTTTCACACCATTTACTACTCCAGCATAACTTTGAATGAAGCTCAACTCAACTACACAACCACTGAAAAGGAGTTGCTCGCAGTTGTGTACGCTTTTGAAAAATTCTACTCCTATCTGTTGGGTCCCAAAGTGGTGGTCTACACAGATCATTCAGCAATCAAATATCTGATCACGAAGAAATATGCCAAACCTAGATTGATTCGTAGGATACTTCTTCTGCAAGAATTTGACGTGGAGATCAAAGACAAGAAATGGACAGAAAACTAAGTGGCAGATCATCTATCAGGCTCGAGAATGGAGAAACAGCTGGCAAAGATCTGTTCATCAAAGAAAATTTTCCAGATGAACAGCTGTTTGCCATGAAACAGCAAGATGCCCCTTGGTATGCTTACTATGTCAACTACATTGTGTCAGGAAAATGGCCGTTGGAGTGGACAACTCAGCAACGGAAGAAATTCTTCAAATAAGTCAAGCACTATATCTGGGATGAGTCGTACCTATTCAAACGGTGTGTTGATCAATTATTGAGACGGTGTGTTCCACAAGAGGAGGTCAACAGTTTTTTGCAGCACTGTCATTCATCACCATATGGCGGACACTTCAGCGGAAATAAAACTACAGCCAAAGTCTTACAATCAGGTTTGTACTGGCCCACTCTTTTAAAGATGCTTATATTTTTGCTCTTCAATGTGACAGGTGCCAGAGAATGAGGAATATTTCGAAGAGAAATGAAGGACCATTGCAAAAACATTCTGGAAGTGGAGATATTCGATGTGTGGGGTATAGATTTCATGGGACCCTTTGTTCCATCATTCGGAAACCTGTACATCTTGGTTGCTGTAGACTACGTATCCAATTGGGTTGAAGTAATTGCACTACCACCCAATGATTCAAAAGTGGTGATCAAATTCCTGAAAAAGAATAGGTTCAAAACACCTCGGGCAATTATCAGTGATGATGGCTCACATTTCTGTAACAGATACTTTGATGCACTCCTATCCAAATACGGAGTTACTCACAAGGTTGCCACTGCTTACCATCCACAGTCAAACGGACAGGTTGAAGTTTCAAACAGGGAAATCATAAGAATCTTGGAGAGAACTGTTGGATCAACAAGGAAAGATTGGTCTACAAAACTAGATGATGCATTATGGGCCTACCGAACAGCTTACAAGACACCCATTGGTATGTCCCCATATCGATTTTTGTTTGGAAAAACGTGCCATCTGCCAGTTGAGCTTGAACACAAGGCGTATTGGGCACTGAAGAAGTTGAATCTTGATTCACAAGCTGCATGAGAGAAACGACTTCACCAACTCAACGAATTGGAGGAATTTCGCTTACAGGCTTATGAGAATGCCAGATTGTAAAAAGAAAAGACCAAGAAATGGTATGATCGAAAAATAGTGCACAGACAGTTGGAACCAAGGCAACAAGTGTTGTTGTACAATTCACGGTTGAAACTTTTCCCTGGAAAGTTGAAATCAAGGTGGTCAGGTCCATTTGTGATCACTCAGGTTTTACCATATGGAGCTGTTGAGTTACTGGATCCTAAAACAAACGAAACATTCAAGTTAACAGTCAGCGTGTTAAGCACTACTGGGGATAATCATTTGAGCGACAAAAAAAAGTGTCACACTTTCAGATCCAGCCTAACGTTCGAGAAGTCACGTCTAACTGTCGACGTTAAACTTAGCGCCCCAGAGAGGCAACCCATGCAATTTGTGTATATATTATGATCTGGTGTGTTTTATTTTTGTGTGTTTTATTTTTGCAGGTATAGTCATATCACAATGGAAGAAGCTCTCGCAAATCTTCGTAAGCAATTTCCTTCTCTCCCTCAAAAATCTCTGATGAAAGTCTACAAAGCTCGCTTGGAACGGATGAGATTACTAACAATCCATGGTGTTCCTAATGATATTCGTTGGGTAATTGAAGCACGGGTCCGATTGGCAGGTGAGTCTTCTGAATCTTTTATTTCACATCTGCCTGGTTTTGGAAGAAGCACCTATGCAAAGAAATGTAGAGCTAAGCAAATGGGTGTTTGTTACAAATGTGCACGCTGGAATTGCAATACTCGTTGTTGTTCTTTAGGAATGATGTCTGATAATCACGAAGATAAAATTAAATTCATTAGGGATGGATTGAGTAAGGAGTCTGTAGATAATATATCGTCAACTCTTGAGACGCATCCCAGTGGATATGTTCATATAGCCATTCGTAAATTACATACACAATTTCAAAAAGAAAGACAACTGTTAAGTCTCGGGAATCTGACTCAAAAAGACCATGTTTGCCAATTTATAAGAAAATTGGATGGGAAGCTTGTCCCTGACGTATAGACGTCAATCAAGCCGCTACTTTTCTTGTAAATATTATATCTCTTTGTCTTTTCCTAATAATTATAATTTGTTTTGTTGTTTTCTTTTATTTTCTCCGACAAGATCCAGACCTTTTTGACTATCACGATTTATTTTACTATTACTAATAATTGTCATTTGGCAGGTACTAGTGCTATTATTTTACTCACCCTTTTCAGGTGTTATAAATTCAACTCATCATTGCAGTTTTGAAGACATCCAGAGTAAAACATGGAAGCTACTTCAAGAAGACGAGTTGAAAACATCTGTGTGTTTTGCGGTACTAGTGTTGGTGTTAAGCCACAATACATACAAGCAGCACATTAATTGGGTCGAGTCTTAGCTGCAAGGAATATGCACTTAGTATATGGCGGAGGCAATCTTGGACTAATGGGGATCGTTTCAAAGGCCGTACAGGAAGGAGGCAGTCAAGTTTTGGGAATCATCCCAAAACCCTTGGCGGAAGCAAATCTTATTGGATCATCAAACGGAGAGGAACTAATCGTGCCAGATATGTCTGAACGATTGGTAGAAATGATTAACTGTTCTGATGCTTTTATTGCTTTGCCAGGTGGCTTGGGTACATTGGAGGAAATTTTTACAGTGTTATCTTGGGCGAACCTGAACATACACTAGAAACCAATTGGACTGTACAACGTTGATGGATTTTATGATTTTCTTTGTGTGTTTCTTGATGATGCCCGGAGAAATGGGTTCGTGTTAAACGAACTCCTCTTCACTGCCAGAACTGCTCCGGATCTAATTGACCAAATCTTAGCCTATGAACCACAAGTTGACCCTATCCTTTCAAAGATAAATTGGTCCGAGGACGATCGTGGTAAGAAGCGTCGGATTAATCTGGATCTTAACCTTTAAATTCCTGTAGAATTTCAGCTAACCATGTATTATCTTCTAAACTCTTCTTCTATTGTTTAAGACATTGGGGACAATGTCTCATTTAGGTTTGAGGAGAGAGAATTAGTTGATCAATACCTTGTTTTTAGTTTGTGTGTTGTTTTTATTTTTAGTCCAAAATTTTTCGAAAAATACAAAAAAATTTGAAATTTTTTCAAAAATTACAAAAATATTTTGTGTTTTTGTGTTTTTATTTTGACTAAAAAGGTGAAATTGGTAAGAGATAGCTGTGTAAGGAATTTCCACTCTTGAGACGTATCTCAAACCAATTTTGAAACAAGTTAGTTTTTTTTTATTTCATTTTAAATTATTTAATTTGTAAATTCTCCATAAAACTGACTAAATGGATCTTCATATGCTCAGTTAGTAGATATTATCAACATGCATTGTAACATACAGACATGAGCTAAAATTGAAAAGTTTGTAATATTCAGTGATCTAGTTTAATTGGAGGAAGTATCTCAAAAAGTGATGGAGTAAAAAAAAACATCTGAGATCCTAGTGATTAAGTCTGTAAGGGTGTTTTAACACCTAGTGCCCTAAAACCAACTGGTTTGAGAGTCACTGGCCCAAAGCTCGCTACATGGATCAAATATGTTGCAAAAAAATATATATATCTGAAGTCTGAGTAATTAAGTCCGTAGGGGTGTCTTAACACTTGGTGCCCTAAAGCCAACTGGTTTGGGAGTCACCGACCCAACACTCACTACATAGATGGAAGATATTGTATATAAATAAAAAAAAAATCAAAAATCAAAGAAAAAATCAGAAAAATAAGAAAAATTATTCCATTACTGCAAAAAGGTGTGAATTCTGATAAAACTTTAGGATAAAAATATTACTCTCTTATCAACTACACTTGTGACTGTTGTGGGCAAAAATGAGTTGATTAATATTTTTTCGGCTGTGCATATGGAGAATGGTAAATATAATCGGAGAATTTACTTATTCAGTAATTTAGAAAGAAAGAAAACAACTAGTAACTTGGAGTAGAAGTTTCACCTGATTAGTCACTAACTTCTTTATTCTCTTTTCTATTGTCTTTTTACTTTTGTGTGCATTAGTTTTATTATCTTTTTAATTTTGTAAATGTTTGTGGGTATCGTTGTTGTAAGCCCTCACAAGACTATAACCCGTCCACTAAGGACACCTAGGGGTTTAAAGGCTTGTTGCATATGTTAAATGCAACCGTGATCCAAACGAAAGTGGCTTAGTTTAATTTTAATTGTTTCTTGTATTTTATTTTGTTGTTTTGCTCGAGGACTAGCAAAATGTTAGGTTTGGGGGTGTGATGAGCGGAAAATATATCAATATTTACCGCCCATTTTACTTAATATTTTGTTTAGTTTCTCGGGTTTGATGAACATGTTTTAGTTTATTTTGCAGATAAAATAATATTGGGACACAATGAAATCATTTAGGACGAAATGTGGGTCAAATAAGGGTAAAAATTGGACTTGACATATTAATTTTGGAGATTGGAAACTTGAAAGGGCGTTTTAACGAAGTGCAGTTTTGGAAATTCCAGTTTTGCGCATCTGTCATATTTTGGGCATAACTTTTTACTCCATTAATAGGATTGAGCTGATTCAAGTTCTAGAGTAAAGATCTACAACTTTGAAAGATAAAATAATTTCTAATTCTGAAGATTTCATGTCCAACATTGATGAACCATCCAGAAGTGTGTTGTGTGTAATTATTAAAGTCATTTTCAATCATTTTCAAAGCAAAAATAAATTAATAAATAAATAATAAAAATTATCAAATCACCACCAAACATGATAAGAAATTAGTGGAGCAATTAATAATAGATTTGGTGGAGCAATTAATAATGGATTTGGTAGATGATTTGATGGAGGTAAAATTTTGCCTATAAATACCAAGCAATTTCATTTGTAAATTCATACTTTCTTCTAAGGAATTCCTTAAGAATACTAAGAAGATTGTATCTTGTTTGTTTATTTACAGCTTTCAGTAATTAATTTCCGCTTTCGCACTTTCTTTTCTTTACTTTTCAGTTTTTACTTTCCTCAATTTACTTTTACGCACAGTACTTTTCTTTCTTTAATTTTCAGTTTTTACTTTTCAGTAATGAGGAGGTAACTCCTCTTTGCTGTGGTAAAAGGTAAAACTTTATTACTAATATTTAGATTAATCTCCCTTAATTATAATATATAAACTAGTTAAAACCTGACTTAACGAGGATACCGTCATATTGGTCAGTTGGTAATTATTTAAATTGGTTTTAACCTGACTAAACTGGATACCGCCTGATTGGTCGGTTGATAATTAATTATTAATTTGACTTAATCTGGATACCGCCTATATGGCTGGTTGGTAATTATCATGCAAATTTAATATATTATATTAAGGGAGATATCTAAAATAGAAGTAATAAAAGTGGATCATTTTACCTCAGCATTTTCTTTTATTGTACTTTTACTTTATTTACTTTTCAGCAATTTACTTTCAGCATTTATTTTTCAGCAATTTACTTTCAGCATTTACTTTTCAGTAATTTACTTTTAGCATTTACTTTTCAGCATTTAATTTCAGCATTTACTTTCCGTTATTTACTTTTCAGAAATTTACTTTTCAGCATTTTACTTTATGTCTTTTATTTTATTTAAGTTCTTACTAGCCCTAGTTATGTGTCGTAATTAAGTTAGTTATTTGGGGTTGTGATGAATTATAATATCACCGGTTTATAAATGGGTTATTTTATAGTTTGGGTAATTTAACGGTTTACTTATTAAGTCTTAAGCTTAATGCTTATTGTTGTCTTATCACCAATAAGATTGATGTGGTAAATCTAAAATAAACTTGACAAATGAATTTTAGGTTTCAGCCTTAGAATTAATAGCTCACGATCTTCCTTGAGGATAAATAACCCTTTAATAGATTTCCTTACAGGATAGACATATACCTGTCGGGCGGCGGTAGCCATAATTGGAACTTAAACTTAATGAATCCATATAATTTGGTTGACATAGACATATGGTTCAATAGGGTTAAATTGGGTATTTGCGTCTGACCATCGACATAGGCTTTTGCATAATTTAGTGTTCCAGGTTAGTAAACCGATTTATTACACAATCATGAAATAACCACTTCATCTTTTAAAAGATATTAGAAAGATTCACAACCCTAGATAGTTTTTAATATTGAATTTTCTTAAACCTACTTTTGTGCAATTTTATTTACTTGTTTTTTTTTTAAATTTAAAATCATCACCATTTCAAATCAATCAATCAACCTGTTAGATACTAGTAATCATTTGACCTCATAAAATTAATAGATAAGGTATGAAATCCTCGTGTGATCGATACTTTTTATACTACTTGAATGATACGTACGCTTGCGTTATACGTGTGTGTTTACGCCGGTCAAGAACACATAGCAGAGAATGCACAACAATAGGACATAGTTGGTACTTATGAGTAATCTCTAAAACAACAACCATCTGGTAGAGGTATGTTTAACCTTAGGGAAGACCATGACCTTTCTGTTAAGTATGCATCTCTAGTTAAAAAAGTTGAGGCATTATAAATGAGGAAGAGTGATCATATCAAGTTAGTTCAATAAGTCATATGTCATATCTGTAATTCAAATGAACATGTCACACAAGTTTGCCCAACCTTGCCAGCCTTGCATGAATGTATCCATGACTAAGTCAATTTCATAAACACATTCAAGAGACCAAATCCAAACCCATACTCCCAAACCTACAATTCTGGTTGGAGAAACTATCCAAACTTCAATTGGAGGAATGATAACCAAAGAGGAATGATAACCAAACACAACAATCACAACAACCTCCCCAGGTGCACCAGAATTTCCAAAATTCCCAGAATTGGGCACCATATGTCCCACCTCCTAGGAAAACCCTTGAGGATACATTGCATGCTTTCATTGAGAAACAAGAAGCTATTAATAACTAAAATGTACAAACATTAATTTATTTGAAAGATACTTTCTCCAAAATCATATCTGCTTTGACCATTAATGAGAAATGAAAGTTTCTTGCACAACCACAGTCAAACCCCAAGAGTCATCAAAACCCTCACGTGGGTAGTTCTGGTAGTCAAGTCTATTATTACTCTTCACAGTGGTAAGGTCATCCACAGACTTATTCTTAAACCTTGTGAAGCTGAAAATAAACCAAATTCAGAGGATAAGGAAGAGGTTGATGAACCATTATCTATCGTTGATGATAATAATTTTTCTCAAGCACCTCAATTTCCTCAAGCATTAAAAATAAAGAAATTGAACCATTCCCCAGAGATATATGAAATATTCAAATAGGTAAAGGTCAATATTTCTTTGTTAGATGTCATCCAACAGATACCATCTTATGCCAAATTTCTGAAAGACTTGTGTACCGTTCAAAGAAAACATCAGGTAAGAAAGAAAGTTTTTCTAGCTGAACAGGTAACTTCCATTTTCTCAACCAACATTGGATTAAAATATAAGGACCCTAGTTGTCCAACTATTTCATTTATGATTGGAAATAAAAAAATGAACATGTTTTGCTTGATCTTGGAGTCGGTGTCAATTTACTTTCATTTTCGGTTTACCAACAACTTAATATTGGCAAGTTGAAACCAACATCAACTATTCTTTTACTTTCCGATAGATCAGTCCATAAATTCATAAATCCCGTGGATTTTATTGTCTTAGAAACACAACCTGTAGCAGACAGTTATAAGCCAATTCTTGTAATACTTGGTCGCCCATTTTTAGCAACAGCTAATGCCTTAATTAATTACAGGAATTGAATCATGAATTTGTCATTTGGAAATATGATGTTGGAGCTTAATATTTTTAACATGTGCAAACAACCATACGATGATGATAGTGAAAATGAGAACATAGAACTAATTAAACCAATTTTGGAAGAATATATTCGTTGGAGTTTTTCTGATCCCATAAAACTTTGTACTGCTAATTTTCTTGAATCAAGTACACAATTAAATTCGGATATTCCTAATGATTTTTTACTTGATTCTACACAGGTACTGGAAGACGATGGAGAGAAATAAAATTTTGAGGAACTAGGAGCGCTGAAAGAAAAAAACATGATGAAGCACTCAAATTGGAGTTAAAGACTTTTCTAGAAGGATTGAAGTATGCATTTCTTGGAGATGAACAAACTTACCATGTGGTAATTTCTTCTTCCCTCACAAGCTATCAAGAAGGTAAGTTGTTAAATGGGTTGAGAGAACAAAAACTGGCAATTAGATGGACTTTAAAAGACATAAAAGGCATTAATTCTTTTATCTACACACACATAATATATTTAGAAGATAATGCTAGGACATATCGTCAACTCCAAAGAAGATTGAACCCTCACATGAAAGAAGTGCTAAAAACAGAAGTCTTTAAACTTCTTGATGTAGTCATTATCTACCTTATCTCCGATAGTAAGTGGGTAAGTCCTACACAAGTTGTGCCTAAAACATCTGGAATAACTGTTGTAAAGAATGATAAAAGGGAATCAATTCCAACATGAATCCAATCTAGTTGGCGTATGTGCATTGACTATAGAAAACTAAATGATGCCACTAGAAAATATCATTTTTCTTTACCATTTCTTGACCAAATTTTAGAAAGGGTAGCAGGACATCCCTATTATTGCTTTCTTGATGGTTACATAGGTTATTATCAAATTCCTATTGCTTTAGAAGATCAGGAAAAGACCACATTCACATGTCCATTTAGAATATTTTCATTTAGGAAAATGCCTTTTAGACTTTGTAATATACCAGCAACATTCCAACGATGCATGTTAAGTATATTTAATGACATGTTGAATACTGTTTAGAGGTCTTTATGGATGATATAACTATTTTTGAGAACTATCTTGATAATTGTTTGAATAATTTGGATAATATTTTGAAAAGATGTGAAGAAAAATGAATTGGGAAATTGGAAAAAATATCATTTCTTGACTAATTCAGGAATTGTTTTGGGTCACGTTGTGTCATCTAAATGTATTGAGGTTGACAAGGCAAAAATATAGGTAATCTCTAAATTTCCACCACCAAAAACACTCAGGGAAATTCGTTCTTTCTTAGGACATGCAAGATTTTATAGAAGGTTCATTAAAAACTTTAATACCATATCCAGACCCTCGTGTAACCTCATATTAAAAGATGCAACATTTGAATGGATAAAATAATATCAAAAATCATTTAAAAAGATTATCAGTATTTTAACTTCTGCTTCTACCATGCAATCCTCTGATTGGTCTTTGCCTTTTAAGCTAATGTGTGATGCCAGTGATTATGTAGTTGGCTCTACATTAGGACAGAGAAAGGAAGGTAAGCCGTATGTAATTTTTTTACGCAAGTAGAACTTTAAACAATGCACAAATGATTACAATACTACATAAAAAGAAACACTCGTTGTAATATTTGAATTAAATAAATTTTAATCATATTTAATTGGTTCCTCAACCATTGTTTATTCTGACCATGCTGCTGTTAGATATTTGATGTTTAAACAGGATGCAAAGCGAAGATTACTACGATGGATTTTGCTGCTTCAAGAATTCAATCTCATAATCAAGGATAAGAAATAAGCAGAGAATGTGGTTGTAAATCATTTATCGAGACCCACAAATGAGTCATCAATTGGCACAACTCCTATCAATGACTATTTTCCTGATGATTTTTTATTTTATGTAAATACATTGCCTTGGTATGCTAATATTGTCAATTTTATTGCAACAGGAAAAATACCTCAATATTGGAGCCATCAAAACAAGAAGAAAATTTTGACTGAAGTCAAAAAATTCTACTGGGACGATCCATATCTGTTCAAGTATTGCCCTGATCAATTTTTCCGACGATGTATACCCGATAATGAGATAAGTGGTGTTATTTAGTTTTGTCATTCAGAAGCATGCAGATGTCACTTCTCATCTAAGAAAACCACTGAAAAAATCTTACAGTGTGGATTTTACTGCTTTCAGCTTTCCGCTTTCTGATGATGCCCACCTTATTTAAAGATACACATGCTTTCTCCAAAACTTATGAAAATTATCAAAAGTTGTGATCCATTTCTAAAAGAACACATGATACCTTTAAATCTCATCATTGTCATCGAAATCTTTGATTGTTGGGGAATAGATTTCATGGGTCCATTTCCATCGTTATTTTGATTTTTATATATTTTAATTGCAGTCGATTATATCTCAAAATGGGTTAAGGCGATTTCTTGTCGAAACAATGATCACAAAAATGTGATTAAATTTTTAAAAGAAAATATTTTAAGTCGATTTGGAATCCCTCGGGCCATTATAAGTGATGGAGGGAAATACTTTTATAATAGGCCTTTTGAGTCCTTAATGAAAAAGTATGGAGTTACAAATAAAGTTTCCACCTCCTATCACCCTCAGACAAATGGTCAAGTTAAACTAGAAAATAGGGAAATCAAAAGATTTTTGGAAAAATCGGTCAACCCAAATCACAAAGATTGGTTTCATCGACTGACTAATGCACTTTCGGCATATCGAACAACTTTCAAAACATCTTTGAGAATATCTCCATATCGTATAGTTTATGGAAAACCTTGTCATTTACCTATAGAACTTGAGCATAAGGCATATTGGGCTATTAAAGCATTCAATTCAAACCTTGAAAATGTCAGTCATGAACGTAAACTGCAATTATATGATCTTGAAGAGTTAAGGAATGTGTAACATCCCCAATCTGAGGGATACTACCGGCAGGGAATATGCCTTACTATCCCCCTGAGCCTCTGACTCTCTAATAAAATGAACCTCATTTGATGTATAAACTCATGCACGGGGCTGATGCCCATCTCAACCTCATGAATGCATAATGTCTTTCAAACTAAATACAAAAATTAATGATACATTACAACTTTAGTAATGAACACTTATAACTATTTACATGCATATTCTTTGCTAAACAAACTACATGCTACATGATATTCTCTGACACTGACTGGGCTGAACTCTGACTCGACCTGGTGAACCAAACCCTATAGTGGATGCAATCAGTATCCATCCTCTCGAGCTCGTCCTCCAAGAACCTGCAAAATAAAAGCACTGGGGGGAATTAGATCGTTTGAACGATCTAAGTGAGTTGACGATTTTATAATTAAAACTGAAATATTTTAAGAAACTCATGTTTTAAAAATCAATTTGAATCTTTTCTGAAAACTTGTCTTTCCTGAAAGTGATTCTCTTTCTGAAAACCTTTGTGAAAATCTTTTCTGAAATTTTCTATAATACTGCTTGAAAACTTTCCTTTCTAGAAAACTTCACTCTGGAAATCTATTTATGAAATCTGCTTTTGAAAATCTGGTTCTAAAAACCTGTAACTGAAAACTTGTTCTGAAAATCTGTATCTGTCTCTGAAAACCTTGACGTATGGGGGCGTTACGCATCGTCGTCCCCCCATACGTCTAACTAGAGCCAGGAGTGAAAATCTATGTATTTGGGGCGTTACGTATCGCCGTCCCCCAAAGCATGCCACTTCCCTGAAACTAGTGGTCTTGGGGCGTTACGTATCGTCGTCCCCCAGTCCTAGAACTGAGGGTGCTAATCTATGCTACCCTCTAAGCTCTGAAACTAGGATCTATGAGCATCTGTCATCCCTAGTCCTGAACTAGGATCTGGGGGCGTTACATATCGCTGTCCCCCCCGTCCTCAACATGTGCACATGTGATCCGTTAATTCCAAGTCAGTAACAAGTTATATACTGATGTGGGTTTTTCCCCCATGCCTCGAAAATATAAAACTCTTGTTCTGAAATCATTTCATCTCTAAATCATTCTTAAAACATGTCAAATAAAATATAACTAATAATCAAATAGGCTAACGCCCTAAGAGCGAAAAATAAGTATGATATGTACTATGATATAATGAAAATCAATATAAAAGAAAGTGTCCACTCACAGATTTGAAATTCCGCTAGCATAACGTCACTTAGCCGAAACGTTTTGTGGTTCATGCGATGACTTCCAATGGAAAACTTAATTAGAATTCATGTCGTAGGATGCATTCCGAAATTATCATCGCTATATGATGATCTACATTTGTGCTATGGTAACTCACATGTATTTAGGATGATACGAAGCCTTTCAGGTGGCCTCTAATATTATGGGTTACAACTAGATTGGCTAAAAAATTTATCCTGAGAAATGGTCATGCGTCGCGACGCCCAGGCTTACGCGTCGCGACGCGACATGGAGAGGGCCGAAATAGAGAACTGGTTTTTGGTTCACGTCGCGACGTGAGGTGCATGGCGTCGCGACGCGAGGCCAGTTTCAGGACCTAAATTACACTTTTCAACTCCATACTCAAGAGATCCTCACACTTTTAATCTAGGACCAACACATAGACACTTTTTCAACCTCAAAACTCATCTCATATCACCACCCCTACACCAACTATTATCTAGAATTCTAAGATCACCAAGCATAATTCCTCAATTATATTCATACCCTCATAATCCTCATTACATGTTATAACTTCCAAATATTACCCAAAATACATGTTACCAACTCTATCAAAGCCCATTATACAATTTCCTTTGTTAGAGTAAAGTAATGTGCAAATTGGGGCTCCAACAATTCAATCTTAAAATTGAAAAATAGAATAGGAAAGTGATAAGGAACTTACTTCGCATAAGATGGACTTGAATTCATCACTTGTTGCTTCAAAATAATTTGAAGAATTCTCTCCTCACCACTCACGTTTTTGATATTGAAGAAGAGGGTGAATAATGTGCTTTAGATAGACAAATGGGGGTTGATTTTGTGATGGAGTGAATGGTTGAGATGATGCCACATCATCTATTTCTAGTTAATCTCAAAATTACTATAGCAGCCGTGGAAATTATGATTTTTGACTCGTTTCCGGTCCGAATTTGGAAAAATGTTCAACGCGGAAGTTGTAACTCTCAGTCTAAGCTTTTCGAAGATATAAAATTAAAAAAAAATCGGAGATTGTACGAAACAATTACAACCCGATTACTAAAGGATGTTCAAGGTGGGACTTAAGCTAAGTTCTGTTTCGAAATTTCAAGAAATCTTCTGAATGCCCCGAATGCCATTTTATGAGCAATAACTTGCTCGAACATGATTTATATCAAGTATTATACCTCCGAACTACAATAGTTGCCAGGATCTGGTAACGTACAAGTCGTCTGGTTCATCGGATGTTATAGAATGATTCATATGAGAATGCGAAAATTCTTAAAGTGAAAACTAAGGCCTTTCATGATAGTCAAATTTCATGAAAAAATTTGAAATTGGTCAAAATGTTTTGCTTTATAAATCTCGTCCTCATTTATTTCTTAGAAAATTGAAATCCAAATGGAGTGGCCCATTTATTGTGAAATATGTTTACCCATATGGAGCTGTTGACATTGAGAATCTTAGGGACCATGTTGTATTTAAAGTGAATGGACAAAGTTTGAAATCATTTTTGGAGTGTTCAAATTTTCAAGAATATTTTTTCCTCTCAAACCCAGTGTACTGTGATTGATGTATTTTTTTTTTATATTTGTCTAATTTTCATATTTTTCTTGAGTTTTGCAGCATTTTTTTCCTTTTCTCTTTTGTCAGAATCTTACACCCCGGTTAAACAGCGAATAACGGCACTCCGTGACTCTAAGTCGATTTTTTTCGAGTTAACTAAAATTAGTGAAACCCTACAATCAAGGCATGGAAGAAACTCTCGCAAAACTCCACAATCATTTTCCTTCTCTCCACCAAAATGCTCTGATGAAAATTTACAAAGCACGTACCGACAGAATGAGGCTTCTTATGATCCATGGTATTCCTAGTGATATTTGTTGGGTAATTGAAGCAAGGGTTCGCTTGACAGGTGTGTCATCTGGATCTTTCATTTATTATATGTCTGGTTTAGGGAAAAACATATACGTTAAGAAACGAATAGCTAAACAATTAGGTGTTTGTTATAAATGTTCATGTTGGACGTGTAACACTCGTTGTCATTTTTTAGGAATGATGTTTGACAATCGCGAAGACAAAATTCAATTCATCAGAGATGGCTTGATTAAAGAGTCTTTAGATGATATATCAATGACTCTTGAGACGCATCGTAGTGGACATGTTCATCGAGTAATTCACAATTTGTAAACATAATTTCAAAAAAAAGACAACAATACAGTCTCGGGAATCTGACTTTAAAAGACCATGTTTGCCAATTTATAAGAAAATTGGATGTGAAGCATATCCCCAACCCATAAAGGGCGTTCATGCCATTACTAGACGTAAAACCAGAGGAAGATGTGAGCTATAATCACAACTACCAATACATATTGTTTCAATTTATTTCTTTGATTTCATTTCCTTTAATTTACTGTTTTGATTTACTTTAATTTACTGTTTTGATTTTTTTTACCGGGCTCGGGCCGGGCTTATCAAAGCCCGGCCCGTTGCCATCCTTACATCTAACAATTGTCATTTTGCAGGTACTAGTGCTTTTATTACTCATCCTTTTTCAGGATCCATAAATACAGCTCGTCATTCTCACTTTGACTCATCCAGATAAGAGAGAGTAAAAATGGAGAAAATTTTAAGACGACGAGTCTCTAATATCTGTTTATTTTGTGGAACTAGCGCTGTACCTAAACCAGAATTTGTTGAGACTGTAAAAGAATTGGGTAAAGTCATGGCGGAAAGAAATATGCACTTAGTATATGACGATGACAATCTTGGATTGATGGGATATGTTTCAAAGGCTGTGCAATAAGGTGACAGTCAAGTTTTGGTTATCATTCTAAACCTTTGGTAGATGAAAACCTCATTAGAAAATCAAATGGAAAAGAATGCATTGTCTCAGGTACGTCTGAAAGACTTACTGAAATAATTAGTCATGTTGACGCTTTTATTGCTTTACCAGGTGGGCTGGGCACCTGGAAGAAATATTCACCAAAAACTCATTGGACTACTTAATGTTGACCATTTTTTCGATTTTATTTTAGTATTTCTTGAGGATGCCAAAAAACTTGGGTTCATTTCGAAACCGGTAAAAGATATCGTCCTAATTACAAGAAAAGCTGATGAATTAATTGATCAACTTTTAGCTTATGAACCAAAAATCGACCCCATTTTTTCCAAGTTGAACTGGTTTGTTAATGATCATGGCAAGAAGCGTAGAGTGGACTTGGATCTTAATCTGTACTTTTTCTTTTAAATTGTCGTAAATTCAATTGTCAATTCCACACTAACTAGATGATGTCTTCTAAACAGTACTTCTTCTTATTCAGATATTAGAGACAATGTCTCAATTTGATTGAGAGGAGGATAATTGACTAGATAGTTTTTATTTTATGTTTCATTATTGTTTTTTCTTTCAAATATATATATATATATATATATTTTTATTGTTGTTTTTTTTTTTAAAAAAATATATTTTTATGTTGTTTTTGCTTTGTTGTTATTTTGTGTGTAAATTATTTTTGTTTTTATTTTATATTGTGTTTTTACTAAAAAAAATTAAACATAAATCAACAATAAATTTTTGACTAACCAACTGGAATTATTGTTTAGAGATGGTAGTATAAGGAGTTTTCGCTCTTGAGACACATCTCAATATTTCGTAATAAATTATTTTTGTTCATTTCTTTTTGAATCATTTAAATGTGTGAATTCTCCATGATATTGATTAAATTTGATTTTCATATGCTCATTTCACAGGTATTATCAACATACACGATAACATATGATCGCTAGTTGTAATTGAAAATTTTGTAATATCCAGTTCTCTAATTGGTTGGAGTTAGCACCTAAAGGTAGTGAAATTTGTGTTTTTATTCAAAAAATCAAGCTTTTACTTAGTAATAAAAATTAAATTTTGGGTGTTTAGAAGTATTTATGGAAGATTGGAAGTAAATTAGGAAAAAATCCAATTTGCATCAGCTCTCTGTTTCCAGAGAGCTGATGGCTTAACAAGAAAATTAAAAAAAATGCAAAGCATGCATACAATGCGCGCGCGCATGTTGCTTGCCTATTTTTGTTTTCTCACGTTCTTGCTTATTTTCGTAATGGAATATAATATTCTATTAAATTATTTAAAAATATACTCATGCTTGATTTCGATGGGTTAGACGTATTTCCGCTGTGCGGGGCACCGATCCTACCCAACAGGTCCCACATCCGCCCCAACAAAAACGATATCAGAGCAGGTCTTAACCACACAACACATGTTGCACGTTTGACATGTATTTGAATCCATGCCTCTGTAATTTTAATTTAATTATGCATAAGTCATATCGGATATGCATGTTAGGGCTGGTGCTCGGAGCGCCAATCTGGATCTTATTTATGTCCAATTTATGAATATGAATAATATATTTTTCCATAATATTACTTATATATGGTTACACCTCTTATTTTTATATACGTATTCGATCTAATAACGATTAGATTGAAACTAAATCTGATTAGTTAAATGTATATATTAAACAAAGACCCCAGGATTTACAACGTAGTGCGCAGTTACAACGTTATTTGTAATTGATATTGGGAAGTGTAACTATAAGTTTTATATTATCAAATAAAGTTTTTGGTCAAGATTTACTAACACGGGTCGGCTAATAAAATCCGCTGAGACCAATACATGTCGTATATCGGGACTTGGTCCGATGGTTTATCCCAATGAACCATGAGTCTCGGGAGACTCATATAGATGTTTAGGTGTTTATTTTATAAACACTGAAGGACTCACCGAAGATTTCCTAATAGATGATACACCAACGTCAATATCAATCTTCTCGAATTTAATAGCATAGTGGTAATTCGAATTGAGATACCATTGTGGATATATGAGACATCCTCCACATTTTGATGGCAGTCACGTCACCGATATATTTAGATCAGACCTCTACCTGCTCGTTGGGTGTGTACTCATGCTCATGATATCTTGTGAGTATCAGATATAATCCGTCAGTCCTATGTACTAGGCATAAGTATCCTGTACGTGTTTGAGATCTAGTAAATCCATGATCGTTGTATACTTCGGAAGCGAGTTCCGAGTGTTATTTAGAGTTCGTAAATTTATAATTTGACTATATTATACTTAGGGATTTGACATTCTTATCTATATCCCTGATATAATATTGATAGCCTGTGACAGAAGGATTATATGTATGCAATGACCTTGACTTGTATAGTTTTGCGAGATTATCTGTGGTCGTCATAATTTACGAGTGAGTGAATTATGGACAAAAAATTTGATTCGGTGACGGATAAACCTAAACTTAATATGAAATAATTTCTTTATGCCAATATGTTAGACTGTTAAATGATTTTTTGTTTGTTTATTTTACCAAGTATTTGTTCATAATCTAGCATTTTCATATTATTTTTTTATTTGTTGCTTATAAGATAATACTAACTAAATAAGAATTACAACCACAAATCATTCACTGAAAATTAAAATAAACCTACACATCTCATGGGCTATGTAAGTGTTCCTAGAACATGCCAAGATCGTCTAAGAGTGATTCGTGTGTGAATTATCAAGAGAGTTGCAGAATACTCACATTGATTAGTTAAGGAGATTTAAAAAACAAATCCTTCTTTGTTGGATGTGTTGGAAGCTTCAGAGCTTGAAATCGAGTTCCATACTCTCGGGTGAGTTTCCCTATCACATTGATTCACTCCTTATGTGCTAACAAGAACAAATTTTATGAAAGAATGAGAGAGAGGAAGAGTTTTTTATGTTGTGTGTTTCTTTTACAAAAACCAAATGATGTAAATTTTTCAAAAATAAAAACAAGGTTGGTTAAAAGTAAGTGGTTTTTGAAAACCATTCACTTTAGCCAACTACCACCATCACCTTTGACAAGTGATGTGACTAGTGGGTCCCACACTTAAATTTAAAATTCTAGTTAGGTGACTCAACACACATCGGGCTCGGGTTCGTTTAATCCGATTAAACGAATTTTCCGTTGCGACGTAATTAAATCCAATTTAATTAATTAAAAATGTCTCGTAAAATTTACGAAAGTCGATTACGAATTAATTCCAAATTAATTTGTTCGCACGAATTAAAATCCAATTTTAATTCCACATTGAAATCTAATTTCAATTAATATATCCGATATATTATTTTAGCCCAATTAAATAAATTAAATATAAAAATCTAATTTAATTATTAAATTTATTTTGCCGATTAATTCCAAATTAATCGCGTTCTCTCTTCTCAGCGAATTTAATCCCAGATAAATTCTCGTCGCAATTAATCCCAGATTAATTCTTTCTCTTTTAATTAATCCCAGATTAATTCATCGTCGTAATTAATCCCAGATTAATCTTTCTCTTTCATAATTAATCCCAGATTAATTTTCCGTTCGAGTCAAATCTCAACGGTGAATCTTCCGGAAGCGACCCAAGAGATCACTGGATATGTTGGCAGTAAATACGATCATCAGACTATCCGAATACGTGCGTACCCGGTACCACATTCTTACCGATTTATAAGATATGGTTGGCTTCTAGCAAAGCAATGTGCCTACCAAATTCTCCAGAAATATTCTTCTGCAGAATACAAGATCTTTGTTAGGCGTAGCATACGTAGTATTGCGTATTATGATCTAGTATCGATATCACATGCTAGGCCTAGGGCTGGAATTATGTCTGCCCCGTATGAAACATATATCGGATCTCTGGTAACTAGACTCTATAATCGGATAATCATGACCTAGTCATATTATCCCGATGACTGTAGTACTTAAGAGTAATAGTTCCGTATCATACGTGATCATCATCTCCATATGACTGAAGTGATACTTCCATCTTGACATCACACCCAATACACTACGATTCTCAGTATACCTAGAAGAGGCTTACACAGAATCTGTTAAAGCCCCAGACGACCAAAACCAAAGTATACTGATTGTCGCAAGTATTAGTGATGCAAGTCTCAGGTTAAGACCAAATACATCTACCCTGATTCGGACTCCCATAGACACATAGGCATACTACCAATGAGATTCCGAGCGGTCTATCCAGAATGAAGCTGTTTCCGTACCATCGGTAAATAGAACCTCCTATTACACTTGCATGAGTATCCAATACCCAAATATATGATAACTATGTCGTTATGCCTCCATAATGCGCACAAGTGTAATACTAGCCGATTCCGCATTATCGATGTCCAGTCTCGATAATACTACGACTAGGGATATTTAATGATTAAACCTTAGTGGATTAATATTGTCTCATATCTTATTAAATCGGTACTAATCATATGGACTTTTATCATTTATATATCCGAGTAATCGAATTACAAATGATAAAAGAGTAATTTCCTTTGTCACATAGTTAATTTATACAACAACACCATGTTCTGTACAAATAGTGATGCTATGGGTCATAATTGTCCAACAATCTCCCATTTGGCCTATAGCCAATCACTCAAGTGTCCTATACCTAAACTATGTACGGGTCGCTCAAATTTCTGCTGAGAAACAGCTTTCGTCAGCGGATTTGTAATGTTATCATCTGATGCGTTTTATTCGATCATCACATCGCCACAATGTATGATCCGACGAATCAGATGAAATAGTCGAAGTATATACTTGGATCATTGATGAGGCCGTGGTTCTTTAGCCTGTGTTGTAGCCTAGCTTAGCTGCTATCAGAACTACTCATAATCCAATTAGGATTATATAGATCCAAAATGCTTCTTTTGCTGCCTCAGCTGCAGCAATGTTCCACTTTTGTTATTTATTCGGCAACAGTATCTTGCTTGGAAGATTTCAAGCTTACTGTTCCGTTATTCAAACTAAATATGTACCCTTTTTGCGACTTAAAGTCGTCTTTATCGGTTTGGAAACTTGCAGCGATGAACCCAGTTACCTCAAGTTCTCATTCTCCATAAATCCAGAAAGCATCTTAGTTCGTCCAAGATACTCAATGATGTTCTTTATATTAATCCAGTGACCATCACCCGGATTGGCCTTATTGTGACTCTATATGCTCAAAGCATATGAGACATCAGGTCACGTACATAACAAAACATACGATTTCTAGATTTATCCTAGTAGATCCTTATTCCTAGAATAAAGCCTGCTTCTCCCAGGTATTCCATGGAGAATTTTAATGAAAGCCAAGCTTTCACCGATTTTATTATGGGAATGTTATTGCTAAGAAGCAATACATCATCAACTTATAGGATATTTATTGTCAGTGCACTCCCAGTAACCTTCTTATATACACAAGAATCATCTTCGTTTTGAATGAAATCATATACCATTATGATCTTATCAAAACATTGGTTCAAGAACAGAATGTTTGCTTCAATCCATGAATGAATTGATTTAACTTGCAAACATTGTTTGCATGTTTTGGCATGACAAAACCATCAGGATGTTGTAAACATCCTCCAAAACATTTCCGTTAAAGAAAGCGGTTTTGACGTCAATTTGCCATATTTCATAAATGAAATATGCAGCATTATCAAGCATTATCCAAATGGATTTAATCATGGCAATAGATAAAAGGTTTCGTCATAGTCGACACTATGTCGTTAATGATACCATTTCTATATAAGCCTAGTTGTATACATTTATATGTTGCCATCCATGTATGTCTTCCTTGAAGACTCATTTAGTACCAATAGGCACAATGCCTTCTGGTACATCAACCAGTGTCCAAACTTGGTTGTATACATGGAATCCATTTCGGACTTCATGGTACTTTGCCATAAAAGGAGTTGATACTTTGTATCACTTCCTCATACGTAGCCGGTTCGTCTTCCTCAATAAGATTGACATCTATGTGAGGTGATATCAGAAACTCATACCTCTCAGATTGTTTTCTGACTCTCTCCGACTTTCGCGGTTCTTGTGTATTCGAAGATTGTGGTACAGTTTCATCATTGATGAACTGTTGATGTTCCGTGAGGACTCGGTGCCTGGAACAGTATTACTCTAATTTTCATCGAGTTTTACTTTCCTCCCACTTACCACAACATATAAGTATTCCTCTTAGGAAAATCGCATGGAGAGCAACAATTACATTGTTCTCTTGTGAGTTGTATAAGTACTATACTTTGGTTTCCCTATGACAACCTACAAATAGGCACTTATCTGATTTGGATTCTAGTTTGGTATCATCCAAACATTTAGCGTATGCCCAGCATTCCCAGATCTTCAGGAAATGAGAAACCCGATTTCTTTCCTGTTCATATCTAATATGAAGTATGCCTAACAGATTTTTCATAGACCCTTAATCAAAATAAGTATTGCACTATTCAATGCGTATCCCTAGAAGGAAATTGGTAGCTCAGAGCGACTCATCATTAACCTTACCATGTCCAACAAAGTTAGGTTTCACTGTTCGGACACACCTTCAAATTGAGGTGTCCCTGGAGCGGACCATTGTGAAAGAATATCATACTCTTTCATGTAATCTTGAAACTCATATGTTTAAGTATTTTACACTATGGTCCGACCGTAATATTTTTAATACTTTGACCGGTCTGTTTTCTTACTTCGTGTCGAAACTCTAAAAGTTTCTGACTTATGTTTCATAAGATACACATAACCGTAATGCGATGCCACATCCGTAAAAGTTATGGAGTATTCATATCCACGTCTAGCCTAGCTAGACATGGGCTCACTTGCGTCACTATGAACGAGGGTTAACAGATCGGTGGCATTTGCACTTTTACCAAGTAAAAGGTGTTTTAGGCACTTTGCCTAATAAACTAGATTCGTAGACATTATTTGAATTTGAATCAAATCCGTCCCAGTACCCACTCTTCGAAAGTGTGGATATACGAGTCTTGTTAATGTGTCCCAGACAACAATGCCACAAATAAGTCTTATTTAATTAATTCAGTTTGAGTTATTTTGTTTGTCATGTTATATGTTTGAGATTCATTTATATTCTAAATATAAATATTGTTATTCACATCTAATGTACTTATCTCAATATCATATTTATAAATAAAACACTTAGTGTTCTAGAATTTAAAGGTATACCCGCAACGAGTTAAACTAGATACAGAGATAATGATCATAGTCAAACTAGAAACATTATAACAGTTTCCTAATTTAAGTACATGCCCAAATGGCAGTTCCAAAACTTAGGTTTCTATGGCCAAAATAGCGACTCTCGTCCCGTTTCCAACTCATAGGTCAATCTCAACTGAAGCCAGTCTCCTACTTATCAGCAGATCCCGCACATCAGT
The DNA here is from genome assembly GCA_019454045.1 of Zanthoxylum bungeanum. Classification (NCBI taxonomy): domain Eukaryota; kingdom Viridiplantae; phylum Streptophyta; class Magnoliopsida; order Sapindales; family Rutaceae; genus Zanthoxylum; species Zanthoxylum bungeanum. Next base: position 74,747 of record SKCR01017727.1, read on the forward strand.
ACATATATTTATGTACCACATCCAGTATCTAAAATCCAATTTTAAAACCAGCAGTGGACATGTTTATAACAAACATACCTAAAGCCGGACCCTTGTCCGTCTTCACTTCCTTCATGTATGCCTTGTCCATAAGACAGTCACGCTTCCAGTGACCCCGTTTGCCATAGTTTAGGTAAATATCTTGGGATACGTCATTTGTCTTCCCAGAATACTGTGACGATTTTGCCTTTGCCCTTTTTTCATATCCCCAGAAGCCGTTGGCCAAGCCTGACCTTCTGGGATATTGAAGTAAGATGCGTCTTGCGCTTCTTGCCCTTTTGCAAGCTCTGGCTCCGTCTCCTTGAGCATAGCCATTAATCTCCAAGAGTTTTCCTTTGCAATCAGTACTTCTAAGATCTAAGAATAGATCTATGAAGATCCTTCAATTTCAATATCATACTATAAGGATCTAATCCTTAGTTCTGACGAAGAAATTAAGGAGTTTTTACGGCAAACATAACAGATTGAGCACTAAATTTATCATCATCATGAGTCTTCCAAAGCTCATGCTCCACTATTGCTCAACTCCGGATCAGGCCCGAGATGTCACTCTATCAAATAAGTAACTTCTCGGCTCCAGGACTATCCTGAGGTTCTATTCCCAATTTGAAAATTGAAGCCGCTTAAAGACATTTTCACCCAGGATTATGTTTTAAACGCTAATCTTTCAATTATCTTGATTCCAATAGTCCAACTATCCAATCAACGATTTCGGGGTATAATCGAATATAATGATTACTATAGTCTAACTATATAATCAACTACTATTTGATTGGTTAAATTCAAATATATTGATTACTATAATCCAATTATATTATCAACTATAAATGAAATAGTTTGAATACAGTCCAAATGTTTAATTAAAACAACAATTGAATATTAGTCCAACTAATATATATAAATTTTTAATGACGAAAAATGAAATGAGCGCGTATTGGAAAGTATCTAAATGAAATTGCAAATTTAATACTTGCCTCCCACTATTTTTCGGCGAGCCTCTAACCCTCTGTGGAGTACTCGGGAAACCTAGTTTCCTAGTGGGCTAGGATCCCGTTAAATAACTCACAACCTTGGCTTTGGCCAACAAATTGTATGAAACTTAACTAGGTAGATCTCTAAAATCAATTGGATCCCATCCAATTCCTAGATCCAGTAGGTGGACATCCAAGTCCGAAACATATATCCAATATAAGCCAATATATCCAATATATTACCTAACCTTTTTCCTCTGAATCAACTAAGCCTTGGATTTGGCTCAACAAGCTTAATGAAACCAGTTAAGCGCTACCAATTGACAGTGGGAAAGCTTCGTAATCGAGGTCGATGAACAAGAAGTGACATTGACTTTGGCCAACAAATCACAACTTGCCCAAGACGTACGATATGGAACAAAGCTTTCATGATTCAAACACATCCGCGATGGACAAGGGTCTTGACTTTGGCCAACAAACCAATGCCCATCTTGGATCTTGAGAGAGAATCACTCAATGGAAGGAAAAACGCTTAATGTAAAATGAGGGTTTTTGCGTAAATTGGCAGCCAATTTATTATCTTTGATTATGTCTCATCATACACCCTTAAGCATGCATTCTAAAAGCATAATAAGGCGCAAATAAAATTAATAATGATATGCGGATGGATATACAACAAACTTGTTCATAGAATAAATCTCTCACTTTCCTCTCTCCCGCTAGCACTATTCATACTTCTACCCAATTACATAATATTTCTAAAGAAACCTCATTTACATTGAGGGGAATAGGTGAGAAGAGAAATATAATGAGAAAAGAGGTACTAGGCTGGACACGCATGTCCAATTTAATAAATTCTAAATTTATTACAACAATTTCCAAATTGGCTTCACCCATCTAATATCCATCTGATATACATTATTCATACATACATCCAAGTATTCACACAAATCATGTTATCAATCAATCTAATTCAATTAATTAATCTTTGATTAGTGACCATTCAATGTTCAAACAACGATTTGATTTGCGCGAGTCCAACTCGTTTAAGAATAAATACTCAAAGTATGTATTCTTGAATTATATCGAACTACAACTTTAAATCCAATTTAAATTTTATTCAATACTAATTCATATTTAATTCTAAATTAAATAATTACACTTTCAATAGTGCCTTTTAGACTTGGATTCCAAATCCAATCTTAACGGGTCTCAAAGGTCCAATTAGTATCCAATACTATTCAATTAAAGTCCAATGGGCTTTCAATTAATTCTTAAGCATGGGCTTTGGCAATATGGGTCAAACCAAGATGCCAATGCCCAATTAGGAATCACCCTATGCTAAAAATCAATTTAGGCCCATTGGGCCCAATTAAAATTTTAAAGGCCCAATTATCATATTTGGACTTTATGGAAATGGTTTTAGGCCCAATTGGGTCCAACCAATTATCCTAAATCAAACTTGGCCCAACCAAGCCCATTAAGCCAAATACAACAAATTAAATTAACTCATTATTCCAAATTACAAATTAATTCAATTCAAGTGTAATTACCATAATAATTAATTAATCTAATGCTTCTAAAACACTAATTAATTCAATTAATCATGCTTAACATTTCCAATTCATGTCCAACACAAATTGAAGGAAAAATTCATTATAACATGCTTATCATCTCACGGTAATGGCAACAAAAATCATTCAATTGATTTCAATCCAATTTAAATCAACATCAATATTTTTATCATGCCATCAACACATCCAATATGTCAAATTTCAAAATTAACCATGAGCATTCCTAGGTCATGTATTCGGCCAACATAAGGATTTTGGGAAAATATTCTAATCAATTTTACACAATCCAATGATGCAAAAATCTAAGTAATCATCATCTAACATCAACAAACATCCGATTTCGCATTTCATGCTCCAAGCAAAATACCCAAATTTAAGTCATGAACCCTATAACAAATCAAACTTAGATCGCTCTGATACCAATGTAAGTGTTCATAGAACATGCCAAGATCGTCTAAGAGTGATTCTTGTGTGAATTATCAAGACAGTTGCGGAATACTCACATTGATTGGTTGAGGAGATTTCAAAAAAAAAAAATCTTTCTTTGTTGGATGTGTTGGAAGCTTCGGAGCTTGAAATCGAGTTCCATACTCTCGGGTGAGTTTCCCTATCACCTTGATTCACTCCTTATGTGCTAGCAAGAACAAATTTTGTGAAAGAAAAATTTTCCCTTCCAAATGGTATATGTTCGACATTTTAGAAGGAGGAAGGAGAAAGGAAGAGTTTTTGTTATGTTGTGTGTTTCTTTTACAAAAACCAAATGATGTAATTATTTTTCAAAAATAAAAACAAGGTTGGTTAAAAGTAAATGGTTTTGTGAAAACCATTCACTTTAGCCAACTACCCACATCACCTTTGAGAAGTGATGTGACTAGTGGGTCTCACACTTAAATTCAAAATTCAAGTTAGGTGACTCAACACACATCGGGCTCGTGTTCTTTAATCCGATTAAACGAATTTTCCGTCGCGACGTAATTAAATCCAATTTAATTAAATAATATGCCTCGCAAAATTATTACGAAAGTCGCTTACGAATTAATTCCAAATTAATTTATCCGCACGAATTAAAATCCAATTTTAATTCCGCATTGAAATCTAATTTCAATTAATATATCCGATATATTATTTTAGTCCAATTAAATAAATTAAATATAAAAATCTAATTTAACTATTAAATTTATTTTACCGATTAATTCCAAATTAATCGCGTTCTCTCTTCTCAGCGAATTTAATCCCAGATAAATTCTCGTCGCAATTAATCCCAAATTAATTCTTTCTCTTTTAATTAATCCCAAATTAATTCATTGCCATAATTAATCCCAGATTAATCTTTCTCTTTCATAATTAATCCCAGATTAATTTTCTGTTCGAGTCAAATCTCAACGGTGAATCTTCGGGAAGCGACCCAAGAGATCCCTGGATATGTTGGTAGTAAATACGGTCATCGGACTATCCGAATACGTGCGTACCCGGTACCACGTTCTTACCGATTTACAAGACATGGTTGGCTTCTAGCAAAGCATCGTGCCTACCCAATTCTCCAGAAATATTATTCTGCGGAATACAACATCTTTGTCAGGCGTATCATACGTAGTATTGCGTATTATGATCCAGTATCGATATCACATGCTAGGCCTAGGGCTGGAATTGTGTCTGCCCTGTACGAAGCATATATCGGATCTCTGGTAACTAGTCTCTATAATCGGATAATCATGACCTAGTCATATTATCCCGATGACTGCAGTACTTAAGAGTACTAGTTCCATATCCTACGTGATCATCATCTTCATATGACTGAAGTGATACTTCCATCTTGACATCACACCCAATACACTACGATTCTCAGTATACCCAGAAGAGGCTTACACAGAACCTATTAAAGCCCCAGACGACCAAAACCAAAGTATACTGATTGTCGCAAGTATTAGCGATGCAAGTCTCATGTTAAGACCAAATACATCTACCCTAATTCGGACTCCCATAGACACATAGTCATACTACCAATGGGATTCCGATGGGTCTATCCAGAGCGAAGCTGTTTCCTTACCATCGGTAAATAAAACCTTATATTACACTTGCATGAGTATCTAATACCCAAATATATGAGAACTATGCCGTTATGCCTCCATAATGCGCACACGTGCAATACTGGCCTATTCCACATATCGATTCCAGTCTCGATAATACTACGACTAGGGATATTTAATGATTAAACCTTAGTGGATTAATATTGTCTCATATCTTATTAATCCGGTACTAATCATATGGAATTTTATCATTTATATATCCGAGTAGAGTAAATAGTAATCCATTACAAATGATTAATTTAAAAGAGCAATTTCCTTTGTCACATAGTTAATTTGTACACAAAACACCATGTTCTGTACAAATAATGATGCTATGAGTCATAATTGTCCAACAGGCTATAGGCTACTTTAACTAATAATGTATGCTATTTAAGTAAAGATGAATGACTGCTTATTCGTAAATCGCTATTTTAACGTTTTGATTCAGACTATTTTGAACACTTTAGACCGATATCAATTTTTGGACACAATTAATCGATCGGTTTTTGATATCTCAAAAGTTGTGTGATTTAATTTTTAATCTATTTTTAGTTTTAAGATGTTTTTTTTTTTTTTGAAAATATTTTAAGATATTCTTTTGGAGTTTTGATTGATGATTTTATATGAAAAATATAGTAATTCAGTTAAAAATAATGAAAATAGTGAAAATATACTTCAATTTAACATAATTATTGCCGAAATGATAACACAACTGATATCCTTAATTCTCAATCATACAAAATGTTGAATCTATTCTTGTCAATTTTCAATGGAGCGGCATTTTGCAATTGTGAACAGTGTTGCACCAAGCACTGTTGTAAATTTTTTTAATAATTATAATTATAAATTTACCCTATACAATACTAATTTTTCCAATTATATCATTTTTATTATGTGAAAGTATTTATTTAATCTGAATTAACTCCTTAATCCCTTATTTGAATCATATTTATGTCAACTGCCTCGAACTTAAGTGATAAACATCGGTTTTGAGTTCTTGTAATTAGTATCGACTCGAGATCAGAATTTATCTCTGGTGTGGTTAATACATAGAATTAGATCATGAGAAATATCAATATACACATGTCATATGTGCATGTCTTTAGCATGTGTGTATGAAGTAGTTAGTGAAGAAGCCATTTTTTTACTAGTGAACTTGAGAAATATTTGAAGGTGTGTTACTTGAAAAAGTGTGCAAGATATTTTATAGAGAAGTAGGTGTATTCTCCACCATTAAAATGATAGGTAAAAAAACTTCATTTTTAATCATTCGTTTGGTCGTTAGGAGTTGGATATGGGTCTCGAAAATCCAGATCCAAGTGGGTCCGAATCCGGATTGATCGTATACCGTATAGGATGTAGAAATTCAATTTTTTTCAATTATATTTGCATAAAAGTAATAAAATTTCAGACCGTGTCCTGGAAATCTAAACCTGTGTGGATCCGGACTCAGATATACTGGATAGGATCTAACAATCCAGACCCTGGAAATTTTTTACGGACTCGGGTCTTTTGGGTGTATGCAGATTTAGGCTGGACCCGCTTTCGGAAATACTCGTGTCTGGATTCGTGTGAATCAAGGCTGGAGCGAAATTTTTTTCGGACAATGCAAATCCAAGCCAAAGCCGGATCTTTTTGCAATGCCTACTTCTAACCACTAAAAAATATTTTTAAAGAAAAAATATTTGATGCGTCAAACATTATAAAATATTTTCTGGAAAATATTTTCAAATGATAGTTAAATATTGGAAAACACTTTCATTTTTAGGAAATAATTTTCATTGAAAATATTTTAGTTACGAAAATTGTTTTACGTCGAAATAAATAGACCTTTATTGTAAAAATTTGGAGAGGGAAATAATATTTATTGTAAAAATTACACTAATTTAATACAAAACTGACACCACTATACAATAATGAGTTGGAGATGCCATAAGGTAATGATATTCCTCATCCAAATATTATTTGTATGATACGACATCGTTCTCGTCTTGCGAAAGTCTTCGACTTATAATTTTGCGCTGGCGACCCTCTTTCGATCAGCACACTCGGCGTTAATAGCTTCGGTGGCGGCATCCACAGTCCGGCGGAACAGCTACGTTCTCCGACGAAGTCAAAAACTTCTCCGTTTTGTGAAAGGTTGGCTTTGAGAAATTTGAGCTTATTTTTCAATCAATTCAATTCTTTTAAATTTAATTTTTTCCTCAAAAAATTGATTAAAAATTATTTAGTTGAAAAAGAAAATAATTTTGTTAGACTAGCATCTTACATGTGGTTTATTTACTTGGTTCTGATGTGCTTTTATTTATTTATTTTATTACAAATTTTCATATACTAAGTATGAATTTATCTATTTTTTCTATTTAATTTGTTGCATTAATCAACTATTAAATTGTATATAATTTTTCTTTTTTAAAAATAGAACCGTAGATTATGGATGAAGTAATTTGTACTTATGATTATTTGTTATTGTTATTGAACAGAACCATAGATTGTGGATGAAGTTGCTTCAATTTAATTATTTTTATTTATAATATTAAAATGAAATTTTAAATTTTTTTCTCAATCTAGTAGAGTCGGTTCATGCAGATCGTGTTGGCAGTTGTGTATCAGTATTAATATTACTTGACATGGAAAGAACACCAACTTCACAACTGCTGCTTATTTTTCTCAAAATACACTGAATAACCCTTTTCTCTTTCTCTACTAACTATTCAGTTAAAGTTCTTTTTAGCCACTTTCATCTTGATTTTCAATATTTCTTTCCTCCTTTTTAGGGTATATCCAAAGTGGTTACTTTAGATTTTTTCATTAATTGAAGAGCTTTTTAGCCCTGTTTGCTTGATAAGCGGCTTCTCAGGAGTTGGGACAAAAAAGAACATACCCTTTTGTTTTCAAAATCTTAGGGTGTAATTTCATTTTATACCTTTTCATTTTTTCCTTTTCCGATTCTGTTACTAACTAGGTTGTTTTATTTTTCTTTTTTTGTCAGCGTGATGGATTTTGGAGACAGAGTGCAGAAGGTGTATTCTTGGTCTAAGTGCATCAGCTTCTTTTTATGTCATTCATGTTCTGGGAATCTTCAAATTTTCTTTAATATTATTTCTACTAAGTTTTGTTAATTACAACCTTTTGGATTGCTGTTTGATTTTCAAATTGGTGGAGTCAAATGAGAGTAAAAACTGAAGCTTTACCATTGAATTTGATGTTTTATAACTTTTCCAAAAATAAAAATAAAAATTTATTAATTCTTTATTCTCTTTTAGAACTTAATTATTGTTCTTAGTGATGGTGATTGATGTCACATCTTTATCTTCTACTTAAATTAGATTTTCATTTTGGTTCTAAAGCCTTTTGCAGATTGGCAATCTAGGTCTCCAGCTATTGTGGCTTTTGATACATTTTATTGTCAACCTATGGTACTTTGCTCTGGGTATAGCTGGTGCAATAGAAAGCTTTCTTATCTCTATAGGAATACTAAAGAGATACAAATCCATAGATATAGACAAGCTCCGGTACCTGGCCATAGTAATAGAAAGTGAAGAAGCTTGTCATATTCCAGCAGTTACTGAGCTTTTGCAGTGGCTGGTGGATATTGGTGTAAAGCGCGTGTGTCTCTATGATGCTGAAGGTAGGGATGATTAGGTGCAGTGATCATCAACATTCTTTTTGCTGTATGATCATATATGCTGTTTGGATATGCAATCCTTCTCTGTAGCCCAGTATTTTCATATTATAATTTGTTAACTTCTTATTGATATAGGAATACTGAAGAAGTCAAAGGAATCAATTATGAGGAAATTGAATAATGCAAGTTTGTTTGAGGTACTATGTCGCTACATATGTTGTATGGTAACATAATCTCTTTTCTTTTCCTTAATTTAATGTTCACAAAATTTCTTGATTTTTAGCGATACTATGAGACTGATGTGCTTTATTGGCGAATCATAATTTCTGTGTAGTGCTGGGAATGGGATTGATCTATTGTTTTGTGTAAGCGTGACTTAGCTAGACCATATATGATGAAATCAGGAGGAAGTCTTGATGGCTATGTTACTTGCATGAATGCCAATTTGTATTCTTTAAACTATCATGTGCTTGCTTATTTACAAATATACTTTACACAGCTATTCCTTTTTTTTTAACTTGCTTAGCTTTTATTATTGACAGTAATGGTAACGTATTTTATAATATCTGCAAAATATACTAATGCAGTTAAAATGTCCACAATGATGCCGAAATTCTCAAACTTAGTATCTTTATTATTCAGGAAGCTGATGAAAGCAATTCGATTCTTGACCATAAAAATATTTCTTTGGAATTCGTTTCATTCCCTGATGGGAAGGAATCAGTGGCAAAAGCTGCTAACTTGCTTTTTTTGAAGTATTTGAAACTGAGCGACTCTGGCAAAATTCAGGAAGATAAATTTTTTACTGAAGCTCATATGTCTGAGGCACTGAGAGCTGTTGGTTTGTGTCACTTTTCTGATATCCTCTGTAGTTAACAGAAATATATCCTTTCAAGTTTTAATATCTTATTCTTTGGGTTTTGATGTTTTCTATCAGGTTGCACAGGGCCAGAACCTGACTTGTTATTAGTTTATGGACCTGCAAGATGTCACTTAGGTTTCCCTGCTTGGAGAATTCGATATACTGAGATTGTGTGAGTGCTCTTTATTAAATGGAGTTTATATGTTAGCCTCTTATATTTCTATTTTTCTGGTGATGTTTGAGGTACTTTAACAAATAGATCTTTGTAAACACATCATCAGAATAAAATGCAATCGGCATTTTTGTTGTGCAAATTGGCTTTGAGACTGGAATTATTTTAGAGGGCAATTGCCTAAAGTTATTTTCAAAGTCATCTCCCTCGTATATATAACTAACAGTTGATTGAGGTACTTTAACAAATAGAGCTTTCTAAACATATCTTCAAAAGTCAAATGCCATTGACTTTTTGTTGTGCAAATTTGTTTGGAATTATTTTAGACGGTAATTCCCTAAATTTATTTTCAAGTCCTCTCCCTTAGACATAACTAACAGTTCATTTATTTTGGTTACCTAGTGAAACTAAACTCACTTAATATGCCAAACAGTTGAAAGAGTTTTTAAAATATAATTAGCAAATGAAATATCCACTTGGGATCAGGGGAGAGGCTATTTTTAGGCCCTTTCAAGATTTTTCAAAACTTTTCAATTCTATTTACAATAATGCCACAGCATTTTTTTTACGAAACTGCCACTCGTATTTGAATTGCTTCTTTGTGTCTTTATTTTATGTTGTTTTTTTTTTTTTTTTTTGTCATTGTAAGGTACATTATATCTTCCCTTCACTCGATATATTTTCTTATATAACAATGAAATTCTCTTTAAGTTTTTTTAAGAACAATGGTCATTGAGGTAAATTTCATACTTGAAAAAATTTAGCTACCCCTTAGAAAAAAATCCTGGATTCGCCCTGCCTGGGATATCTGTTTCAATACTTTGCTGATGTTAGGATCACTATTGTTGAACAATTAGTCTGGCCTTGAGACTCAACTGTTAAGCAATTCTTTTGTATTTTAAGTCGAATAGGCATTTGAGAAATCAAGTCATAAAAAAAGAAGGTTTTGTGGGAAATATTTCAATATACCCTCTGCGCGTGTTTTGATGTTTGTGATGTGGATATGTGGAATGATGAAATTAAGAATTTATGACCTGGATTGTCTCATACTTAAAAGATGCTGGAGAATACTAAGATAGTAAACATTTTGTTCTATTTTTGGAAAAAAATTCTATTGAATTTGAACATTCCTTGTTCAATGTCTTTTTTATACAAATATTCTTACTACAAAGTACAAACATTGATCAGTTTTAGCTGGGAATGCCGTGAAGGAACTTCCTCTTTTTCTCGTTCAAATTTGCTTTTTCTATGCTATGATCTTGGGCTTGTAGTGAATCAATAAGTGATTGCAAAATTGCCTCAATGCCTTGAATTTGCTTATGTGAAACTTAATTTTGGCTGTATTTTGTGTTACAGACATATGGGACGCTTGAAATCCATGAGCTACGGTTCCTTATTAAAAGCCATTTACAAGTTCACGATGGTGCACCAAAACTATGGTGAGTCTTTTAATTTTAATTTTTTCTTACTATTTGTGTTGGAAATCTCTTATAATATAGATACCAAAGAACTAGACCCAGATAAGAAGAACAAAAGTGAACTAGTGAACAACAAAACCTATTCACAAATATGCAATATTGTGTTAATCCTAAAACTGTGGAAACTGGCTGTAATCTAGGTTGTCACTTTAATCTACAAAACTGTGATGCAAGAAGGGTTGTCTTTCGCTATTTTCTTGTATCTGGGTTTTGATATGGTTTGCTCAGCATCTTGTATGTTCAAATCCTGACACATCAAAATGATTTTGTCCGCATAACTTGTAATTGAGGCTGTTTTATATTTCCGATGTTAACTTCCTGCTAGTGATTATGGGAAGTGGGGATGAATGGTCCATAACTTGTAAGTGAGGCTGTTTTATATTTCTGATGTTAATTCCTGCTAGTGATTATGAGAAGTGGGGATGAATGGTGAAGACACTTTTATATTGAATTTCAAATAGAATGTGCCTTAAATTTCTTCGTCTCCGAACAGGTAAATGAACTGATGCACTGCGTGATCATCAACGGAGATGATATGCGGAGATATAAGTTGTCGCTATCATTTTTGTACTTCTCTAATTAAACAGGTTATATCTGGCTGATAATCCCTTTCCAAATAGATGATAGAATCTTCTGTCTACTTACCTCTAATTATTTTATTATAATATTATATTACTTTTTTTTTTTTTTTTTGGGGTCTGAAAAGTCCCTTGAATAGAAGGTTTTCATTGAGTCTCCAATACCACAGTTTTTAGTCACTTTTTAAGAGGGACTCTCGAGTGGAGTGTTGACTTTGAGTTTTAATATAAAGTCCATCAAAAGTATCTGAGGTGGATCATCTAGGGGAGAGTAAAGGAGCAGTAATTTTGGGATTTGTCTTTTTCCTTTCTATGATGGAGAGGATGTCACACTACCACTTCAATACTAGATGCTATTGGATTTTTACTGGTCATCAATAAAAGGAGGAGGAGCTGACATATGGTGTTTAGATGAAATTCATTATTACATTTTCTGAAAAACGAAACATAACAGAAACAAAGAAAGATGGGAAAGGAGGGGGGGAAAAACAATTCTATGGAGTTACATGGAACAACCAAAATCCAAGCAAATGTGGAGCAACAGAGTGGATAAATAGGAGCGTCAACCCTAATTCAAAGCGGGTCAAGAACTGGAGAAAATTTTTTATAGGATCATGATCAATGAATGACACGTGCTCTAATTATATTGAGAATGATCAATCAAAATAAAGACGGAAAAATATCTGGAACACGTGTTATTCATTAATTGGATGGTCCATCACTATACAAGTATTTCTCTAAGAATTGAGACCTTTTAGTAAGAAGGAAGGCAAAGGCAATAGGTGGTGTTAAAAGATTATGAATGTTCCATTAGTACCATCCTATCTAGACAAACGTGGTAGTAGATGCCTTGAGTAGAAAGTCTCTAAGGAGCTTATTTTATTTATCTGTAGATAGATGACATCCTGTAAAAGAGTTTGGAAAGTTGTCTTCATGAGGAAGTGGTCCTCCAAATATCAGATCAATTTTTAAGGATGAGATTAGAATAACTCAAGAAGTCGATGCCAATATGCAATAGATTAGGAGCCGTGTGGAACAAAGTACAGATGGTAAGTATCATAATCTCAAAGACCTCAATTGGTGGAAAAGTATGAAAAATGATATTACAAAATATGTGATAAGATGGGGTACTTGCTACCAGAGGCCAGTAGGAGTTTTTAAGAGTCTTGATATCCCTCAACGGAAGTGGTATAAGATTACTATGAATTTTGAAGTATAGATTTTCTGCGGAATGATATGAACTTGGAAAGCAGAAGTTGCTGAGAGTCAATTTAATGGAAGATTTAGTAGAAAATTTAAACTGATTAGTGAAAGAACAAAGACAGCTCAAGTTAACAAAACAAAATTTATAGACCATGGAAGGAGAGATTTGGAATTATATGTCGGAGATACAATATTTTTGAAAGTTTTTCTTTCAAATGAGTCAAAGAGGGCAAGGTTAGTCCTAGATACATGATGATTCCTATATTTTGGAATCTCAATTTATAGATACCAGTCAGAATTTATTAGAGTAACCAATAACAATTGTAGATGAGGAATTAGAAAGCTTTATTTTAGATGGATTCTCTTGGTTAAAGTAATCTTGGCAGCATCATAAGGTCAATAGATCACCTAGGAACCCGAAGAAATGACAAGGAAATAGTTTCCGGAGTTATTCGAGAATAGAAGTATGCCATGTAGCTGCCTAAATAATTAGTGAAAATTATAATAGATTTTTAACGACTAGACCAGAAATTTACATTTTAATTTAATACAAATCCAAATTTAGCAAAATCCTAACAAAGGAAAGACACCATTTTGAATCATTTAAGAATTAAAAATTTGGCTTATCTTAATTACAAAGCAAACCCATAGGAATGCTTACGAAAGTTGGCCCATGTAAGAGTTTGAAATACCTCATAAGATTGCTTAATTAAGACCGGCCCAATATTAAATAAATCCCAGAGCGATTGCTTAATGAAGCCAAGCCCACCCAATGGATTTTCTAGAAAAAAATCTATATTTAATTAAAACAA